>PVJS01034932.1:0-21282 GCA_004027185.1 Glis glis
GCTGATCTCACTTAACATAATGTTCTCCAGATCTTTCCATTTTCTTGCAAATGCTGTTATTTTGTTCTTCTTTATTGCTGAGTAGAATTCCATTGTGTGTATTTCCCATAATTTTGTAATCCATTCATCTGTTGATGGACATCTAGGTTGGTTCCATAATTTGGCCACTGTGAATTGTGCTGCTATGAACATGGGTATGGACGCATTGAGACTATAAGATTTTTGTTAGCACCTCATCTTCATTAGAAGTATGTGTGTGCCACTATGCCAACAGGACTGGGAAGTCATGTGTTAGAACTTGACGTGATGCTGGGAATAGTGTGTCTCCACGTGTGTGATATTCAGACAAGGGGACTAGTGATGATTTTTCTTATGGAAAAGCAACTATTTTTGATTATAAACTCATGGAAACATTTAGAAGCGTTGGAAAAGTCAATAAAATAATTCCATGCTGCTGTTACCTCACTACCAACTCGTTTTCTACATTAAGTGCTTGAATTTTTTTTCGTGACGTGCTTGTTTTGTCTTTTCACTTATACTAAGGCGGAGCCTCTCCCCAAACCAATATTTGCTATGTAGCCACACTGAAAAGATAAACTGTCATTTGACAATATGACACTTAGGTTAATTCCTTTAAAAGTTCTATGTAATGCTGCAATAAACACACTTATAGATACATCTTTGGATTCTTCTTAGAAGTATTACCTTAGGATAAATTCTGTAACATAATAAGATGGTTCAAATGTTTTATTGCTTTTTGTGAATTTTAATTTTCTGTTTTCTGATTCCAACAGGAGCCAGTAAACAGTACATTTTTCTAATCTCTCTCGAACACTTGATATTATAATGAAATAATTTTCCAAAAAATGGCAGAAGATATCTCACTCGATGTATTTTTTTTTTCCGTGCTGGGGATCAAACCCAGGGCCTCATGCATACCAATCAAGCACTATACCACTGATCTACACCACTAGCCCCTCATTTTAGTTTGAATGCCTTTTGTTACCAGTGAGGTTTCTATATTTTCATATGTTTATTGAATTCTAGCATGTTTTAGTCAATTTTGAGCTAATGTCCTCCGCACATTTTTTATTTGAGTGTTTTTCTGTCTTTCACAATTTCTTATAATATTCCTATACAGATTTAGGCATTAATTTTGTTTACAAATGCTTTTTCTCCAGTGTTATTTCTCTTTTAATTTTGTTCATGGTGGTTTTCTAATATTCAGAAAATAGAAATTTTTATGTAGTCAGTATTTCAATTTTCTCCTTTGTGAATTTTGCCATGCAGACTTCTTTGAAAGCTGACATGGAAAGATTCATTAATATAATCTTTCTATATTTTAAAGATTCAATAATTATTTACCTAGTAGTATAGCGGCCTGCCATTCATCTGGAATTTATTTTGGTGTGTATTATTAGGAATCTTATTTAATTTAAAATGATTATTAGATTGTTTCATCTTTTATTGATTATCTTTCCTTCACTGATTTCAAATGTCACTTTTAAGTGATTCTATTTGTAAATAGGAAAGATGCCTTCATTGCAGAAATGCATTCCTAACTTGTTCACTTATGAAAAGTTATGTTTTTAGTTGTCAAGGTCTGTGAAAATAGTAAGAATATTACTAGGAAAGAAATAGTAATGTAGACTCCAGTGAATGTCAACTATCAGCAAGTACAAAACTCCACATTTTATTTCATTGATTTTGTCAAGTTCATCACACAAAGGTATATCTGTTTGGAGTACACTTTTTTCCTTGCCTTTGTTCTAGTAATATATACATATACTAAAGCCGGGCGTGGTGGCGCACGCTTGTAATCCCAGCACTTTGGGAGGCGGAGACCGGAGGATCCGGGTTCGCGGCCAGCCTCAGCTCGCTCTTTCTCTCTCTCTCTCTCTCTCTCTCTCTCTCCCTGTCTCTCTTTCTCTCTCTACCTAGTGAGGCCCTCTGCAACTTCATGAGACCCGGTTTCAAAATAAAGTGTACATATACTAGATATACATATCTAGTATACATATGCAGATATATGAATATGAATATATAGCTAGGGATTGAACCTAGGGCCTTGTGCATGCTAAGCAAGCACTCTATCACTGAGATATGTCCCCAGCCCCCAGCAAACACTTTTTAAGTGATCACTTCTCGACCAAATTCCAGAGGGACTCAAACATAAATAAAATATGGTCTCTGTCCTTGAGTTTCTCACTGTCTGGGGGGAAGCATATTAGCTGGGAATGCTTTGAACTTCAGTAAACAAAATGCTCACTAGAAATGGCTTCAACTAGAAGTGTGGTGATACTCGTTGCTGATGCTAGTTTAGCAGATTAAAGATTTCAAGGCCCTGGGTGGTCATGAATTTGATGTCCTTGGCCTTCTTCCTCATTGTTGCAAGAGAGCTGCATCTGCTCCAATCATTATATCTTCATCCATCCATGGTCAAAATTAGAAGACAATGAGTAATGCAGGGCAAGAAAGTTTCCCCTCCTTGTCTCTCTCTTTCTTCCCAGAAACCACTTAGAAAACGTCTTCTTTCATCTCCTAAGTTAGAAATGAGTCCTGTGCCCATTCCCAGACCAGAGGCTGGGTCCACTTCTGTGGCATCTCTGACCAATACCACACAGAATTCTGGTTCTGTGAATAAGGAAAGAGGGACTAATCACTTTTGAGGTGGTAAATAATTGTGTCTGCCTTAGAGAGATATTCACTTACACAGATAAATGCACTTAAGTGAAATAAGTACTTCTAGAGGGATGCAAATATCTACCCTGCTTTCTACTACCTTGGTAAACCTCACTGCAGTGTCTCGGTTCTCTCCTCTGCAAAGTGGAGAAGTTAGTCCTTGCCCTGCCCACACCTATAGGGCTAAGTGAGGGTCATTTTAGACGAGGGCTTTGTGAAACACAAAGGCATTGAACACCTAGACCTGTCTTTTTTTTTAGACACAAACTTTGTCCTTGTGTGAGACGACTCGTGGTTCTGCTGATCTGTGGTCTGACATGGTCAGTTTGGGCGTGGAGGTGGGACGAAGGGCGGGGCCTGGACTAGGCTGGGGACAGGGTCAGTTTAGGCACGAAGCGAGGACATTGACAAGAGCTTGGGAGCGCGTCATTTCATCTCCACGCACAAACCCTGAGCCGGACCAGGAGCTGGGAAAGCGAAGGCTTTCCTCTCCTGGGGTCTGTGCTTTGGGACAGTACTTGTCACTACTGGGATTTCTCAGGCTGTGACAGGGAGGGAAGGCAGGTACCTAGGAAGTATCTGTCAGAGATACACCACCATCAGCATGGTGGATGCTGGTAAGGAGGAATGGTGAATTCCATCCTTTTACTTGATGCTGTCCCTCCTGGGTGTGTGGGCTGGAGAATAATAAGATAATAAGCTCCAAGAGACAGCCTGAGGCGGAGCCTTCCACAGGCTGGGCTGAAACCTCGCTTCCCTTCAGGCAAAGAGCTGTAGCTCAGTCCTTTTTTTTTTTTTTTACACCCCCAGCACTATTTTATTTCTTATTTTGAAATAAGGTTTCACTAAGTTGCTGAGGGCCTTGCTAAGTTGCTGAGGCTGACCTCGAACCTGTGATCCTCCTGTCTCAGCCTCCCAAGTACTGGGATTACAGGTGGGTGCCACCACACCTGGCTGCAGCTCAGCCTTGGAAAACAATTGGGGCAGGAGGAAAAATGGAGTTAGTAGGAATGGGAGGTCGATTAGGGGAGGACTCGAGGGGACCTTGGTGATTAAGTTCAACCGTTTCCTTTTTGTGGGTGTGGGAGAGAAATATTTCTGAATTTGCCCTGACCTTTTAAACTTTGGTCTGCTTGTTGAGCTGGTTGGAGCCCAAGTTCCTCTTCTAACCACAAAGTCCTTTGCTTTCTCCCTGGAAATGTGGAGCCCTGCCATTACCCACATCTGCCAGAAACTCCCCTCTGTAAACCCCGCCTGAACCTCCGTCCACGTTTAACCAACCACCTCCGTTCATCGAGGCGGCTTGGTAAACAGACGGCTCTGGGCGCACTTAATAATCTTGTCATTTTTACCTTGTGGTCTTTTCTATCTACCTCACCCATCCAGTTAAATTAAATTACCATCAGTCTCTTCCCCACCAGGGCGAAGATTAATGAGCCGTCAGTTGTCCCCTTGGAGCACCTGCCATCGTCACGTCCTGAGGAGAAAGGCAGTGGCTAATGAATTATGGGCTGTCATCGCAGAGGATGGTGGGCAACTCCAGAGTCCTCGATTTGCGGGCGTTGAGCAGGGCCAGGGGCAGCACCTTGGTGCTGATGCCTCTGCGAGGGGTCGGGGAGGCTGGGAGCACGGGAAGTGGCGGGCGTAAGCTCTTCTGCAGCGAGCCTCTGGGTGTTTAGGAAGCAGGTGGGTCTGTGTCCAGAGTGGATGGTGTCTGATTCGTTTCTAGAACACAGACATTTATTGCTACCCCACCCCCAATGCCCGGAGAACACAGTTTCTGGTGTCCCAAGGACTTGTCTTCTGATTCCCCCGAAGCCTTGTCCCCTCTGCCCATTAAATGTGGCTTTCTAGAACCATATCAATTAATTCATCCTGAATCCCTAGCTAGACCTCTGGAGATCCCAGGACTTTTCAAAAGAAAAATCACACTCTAAGCTCCTCCCGGGTTTGTAAAATGAATGGTGGTCCCCATGTCAACCATGTCCCCCAACACTCCTGCTCACCTCTGCTTGGGAAAGCTTGCAAAGTCATCAGTGGAAATCAGCTCAGTTCTGTTTTCATAGAATGGGTTTGTTTTGCAGTTTTCATTCTTCTGTTGATGGATCCAGTTCTAAAAGACATAAAACATTTAAAAATAGGAATCGTATTGACACCAAATATCCTTGAAGAAGTAAAGCCCAGAGTGGAGTTGGTCTTTAGTCTCTGCGGCTAAAGGCTTTCTCTTGTGTCCTCCCTATTGTTCAATCCCAGGGAAGCGCTGACCTTGGCCAATGATGATGATGATGATGATGATGATGATGACGACGATGATGTTTTTTTCTACTTGGGGAACCATTTCCTTTGCTGGTTGGGTCCTTCTGGAGGGGAGACTTGTTCCTGCAGGGAAGCAGGTTGCACAAACCTGGAGAACCCAAAGAAGAAGCTATTATTTTGTCCTTGCTTATCAATCAACAAGCAATATGATAAAACTATAGAATTTTAATTAAAATGCACATAATACTGTATTCTGAGGAGCTGTGTGACCTTGAGTAAGCAAATTCATTTATCTTTGACCTTCAGTTTCCTCTTATGTAAAATGAAGATGCAAAGAGTTAAAAAACATTATGTCTAGGCCTAGCACTCAGTACGAACGACACAGAGATCTTGTGTAGCCGTCTTCAGCTCCGTGACCGTGTAGCTTTTGTATAGCAAGGTGCTTTGTATGCATTGTCTAATGTTGCTTCCTTCATTATCTGTTTGTGGAAGGTATAATTATTTTTATCCCCTTTACACTGGATAATAATCACTAACATTTCTTTTCTGCGTGCCAGGCATTAAACAGTCTACATGTTTCAGTTCATACAATCTTCACATCGACCTTGTGAGGGACAGGCACTATCATTCCATTTCACAGACAAGTTCATCAAAACACTGAGGTTAAGCTCTTGCCCAAGATCACTTAGTAAGTGGGGGAGCTCGCAGTTCAATGCAGGTGGTTTGGCTCCAGAATTCTCACTTCTAAGTTGCTACATTATATAATTAGGGTAAGTCAGCTACTAAGTGTCGGACTCAGATCCTATCTCAAATTCCAAGCCTTTTCTGTACTCCTGCTACCTCTTGTTTATCCAATATCCAGGGCATATATAAATAGTTCTAGAAATCGTTATGGAAACTGTATGTACATACGGTACATAAACACACACTTATCTCAGGATATTTAGACAATGTCCCTCAAATGTGTTTGTACTAAGAATCCAGCAGACGCTCCCCATTCTGATTAGAACAGGGAAAAAAAATGATAAAAGACCTCAGGCTGGAGACTTCCCCGCTTGCCAGTCACCATTTATGCTGAAATGTGCACTGTTTTCAGCAAGAAGTATGATCGCAGTTTTCAAAGGTCAAATAAATCACCTTTAAAGTCGTGAAAAGGTGAACATGCTGATGTCTGCTCTGCTTTCCTGAGTTTATGAGGTCTTCTGGCATCAGGGATATACAAAGGCTCCATCCATCACCCACTCCCACCCCACAGCAGTCATTCTTAGGGGATTGTCCTATCATTCAGGGTAATTTCCCCTAGAACTATTATTAGGGGATGTTAAATCAAACGACGATGGATACCCCCAGATTAAACCTACCTTTACAGGAAAGCACTTTCCCTCTAACCACATTTAAAAAATGTAGCTGTGGTTCACAGGAGGCTAGAGGATGGCTGGGAGTCTTGGGGTGGGGGAGGGAAATGAGGGGCAAATGGCAGGGTAAAGGGGTGGGGAGACATCAAGGGCAGGCCAGTGTGGCATGACATAAACAAAATAGTTGTCACCGATGAAGAATAAATCCACAGTGCACCGAGTGCATGTTTGACTGCCAATCATGCGCTTCTTTGCCGGTATCATCTTTTAAGGTCTCTGAAAGGGCTCTACAAACCTTCTTTCAGCACATTCTTAAGTTATACATCTATAGAAAAAGCTCCCTGAAAACCTATAAGTCATCTTGGAAATGACTATTCCGTACGAGAAAATAAATGTCTTTTAAAGGTCTTTTCATCGCAGCACTTAAATTCTGCGCTATTATTTCACCGTGATGTAACGGGAGCCTGCCCGGTGTAAACAAAAACCCTTTAAAGAAGTGATTATAGACGCACCTTGGGTGCTGTTGAATGGATCCTCCAGTGTCCAGCTGTACTGAAGTCCACGCCAAGACCCCTGGGTCGCGTGGCTTCTCCTTCAGTTTTGTTTCTGGGTATAGGAATCCCCGAGTCAGACCTCGCCTGCTGGGAGAAGCTTCTCCAAGCTTAGATGGGCAGTGGTGTTTTCCACCAGTGTAGATTTCATGGGGATGTGTGTGGAGGAGGCACACCGAGCGCTTTTGAATTAAGTGAGAATCTCACTTCAGTATTTTCTCGATTTATTTATTGTCTTTGAGATGGGAACAAGAAGAAGGGAAAGAGGGTTGAAAATGAAGATGAAACATTTTCTCTTCCTTCTTGCTCCTTTTGAAATCAAATGGTGCTCTATTGAATCAATATCATTTACATTTGATTTTTTATTATTTTTTCCCCCCAAGCGAACTTCATCTGGGATTTGTCCAAGTCAGGCTGCAGAGACCACCAAGTGTTCTCATCAACCAGAGACCTAATTGTGGTCATTTATTATAGTCACTTATCTGATAGTAGCTTCATTATCTGTGATAGTTTTACAGGGACAAAATCCACCAGGCATCCAGCGGAGTATATAAACATGTTACCTTGTGACAGGGTGTCTGTTACTTACTGTCAACACTAACTGGCCCTCAGCACATATCTGCAGCTTATAAGAAGTAACGATGAGTTTCATAAGCTCCAGTGAAAGCTGTAGTGTAAACATCGCATCAGGAGTGTTTGCCTTGTCAGGCCTCTTAAACAAATAAAGGTGATGGAGAGGTACAACCAGGACTGGATTGGAGCCTAATGAGAGGCCCGTCAGGCGGCCCAGGGACATTCCTCTGGTGCCTCCTCGCAGACTAGATCATCATTACAGACACTCCTGATACAGGAGAAGGGATGACACCCAGAAAAATCTCTTTCATCGAAACACCCCAAATTCTGATTTTGGGACTCGGGTGAATTTGCCACCCATCTGAGAGCCAATATATGCTGAAAATAGGCACCAATTTCTCAGGATTATTATCTTGGAAAACATTTAGTATAACAATTGGTTTTGAAAGGTATCAGGTCGGGGCGTTACATGGGTATATTCCTTTTTTTTAAAAAAAATGTTCATGGAAGCCAGGCGTGGTGGCGCATGCCTGTAATCCTAACACTTGGGAGGCTGAGAAAGGAGGATCACAGGTTCCAGGTCAACCTTAGCCACTTTGCAAGACCCTTAGCAACTTAGCAAGACCCTGTTTCAAAAATTAAAAAAAGTAAAAAGGGCTGGTTGGGGGTATGGCTTGGAGGTTCAATCCTTAGCACTAGGGGAAAAAAAGGTCCATGTAGGTTTTAGTTCAGCTCCACTAGAATAAAACCATGACCCCAGCTATTAATGAGGGCAAAGTGTGTGGCTGCACAAGTCGGAACCCTTGGAGTTATTTCTACAGCCCTGTGGGCTCAGCTGACATCCCTACACTACTAGCTTGCAGGAGGAGGGGAGTTTCCATTGTTTAAGTGGACAGAGCTCTTCTGGCAGCCAAGGGAGATGGGGCTGTGATCTGGGAGACAGAAGGGAAGAGCAGCTTCCCCACATTCCCTCTCCTCTGTCTCCCTCCCAATCTTCCATGACTCCTGCTAGTAGGGATTCATTTCATTCTTCCGGGATTAAAGTATTTCTCTTTGACTTTGAAATGTAAACATCGCTGGGCAGGAGAGCATAGTAAGGCTCTACTGACAGAATGGCGGGCTTAAAACGAGTCATGAGAAGACCTGGCTTACATCCCGACTGGACGTCTACAGGCCAGATGAGACTTGAGAACGTCGCTTTCCTTATTCAAGTCTCAGTGTCTTCAACGGTAAAACGAGGATGTGGCTGCCTTTTTTCCCCACAATATTTTAGAGAGTAGGAGCTAGTACCAAACAGACAAGTGTGCTAGTGTGACCAGCTCAGTATGTCATGATTAGTTCAATCTAAGTTTATCCTGCAGAATGAGGCACAGAATAGGGGAGTTTGTTAGGAGAGGAGGAGCGCAGAAGAGAAAGTTATTCTGAAGCAGAGTTTCTCAGTATGCAGAATAGTAGTTCCATTTGCCATCGTAGAAAGGGCCTATGGAGCCGGGCGTGGTGGCGCACGCTTGTAATCCCAGTACTGGGGAGGCTGAGACAGGAGGATCACAGGTTCGCAGCCAGCCTCAGCTACTTAGTGAGGCCCTCCGCAACTTTGTGAGACCCTGTTTCAAAATAAAGAATAAAAATAGGGCTGGGGGGTGTAGCTTGGAGGTAGAATGCCCCTGGGTTCAATCCCCAGTACCACACACACACACACACACACACAAACACACACACAAAGACATGGGACTATGTTCCAATGCATTTAAGAAGGTCAGGTTTGAAAGTTTAACGCGGGACTTCTCAGAGCTTTTAATGAAGTAATGGAATGTGTGGTGTAAATCTCAAAGGCGAGGATCTAGTATGAAAAAATATTCAACGACGAATTCTCCTTTTGTTTTCTGAGCTCTTTCTTTCTAGTACTTTCTTGAGGACCAGTATTTCTTAGAGTTCAAGATTGTAAATTCTGGCCGGAAGCATCAAGTTTTGTTTGGAAACAGAGGGGCCTGGTGGTGTGGTCTGCTGTATACCCAGGGGTCATGAAAATCCTGAATCCAAGGTAGCAAGGGGTGGAGTGAGGATAGAGCTGATGCATGGTGGATGCTGAAAGTGAGGAGAAGAACCTAGGGAGGTGAGATAAGAGAAATGGAAGGGAGACGCTATCTTCTTTAGAGTTATAAGTAGGGTGGGTTAGTGACCTGCCTTGAATCCTTGGAAGCAGGTCAGCACCCTCTAGAAGACACCCCGCTTGCTAGGCACTGCTTTAGGAAAGAACTGCATTTGGAAAAAGAGATTAGATTAGATGAATTTTCTTTTTCTTTTTGGTACTGAAGATTGAACCCAGAAGCATTCTACCTCTGAGCTCTCTGCCCAGCCCTACTTAATTTTTTTTTTGTTTGTTTTTGCGGTACTGGAGATTGAACCCAGGGACATTCTACCTCCAAGCTACACCCCCAGCCCTATTTTTTATTCTTTATTTTAAAACAGGGTCTCACTAAGTTGCGGAGGGCCTCACTCAGTAGCTGAGACTGACCACAAACCCGGATCCTCCAGTCTCAGCCTCCCAAGTACTGGGATTACAAGCATGTGCCACCACGCCCGGCCTACTTAATTTTTTAGTTTTGAAACAGGTTTTGCTAAGTTGCTGAGGGTCTTGCTAAATTGACAAGACTGGCCTTGAACCTGTGATACTCTTGTCTCAGCCCCAAGCACTGGAATTACAGGCACGTACCACCACACCAGGCAGATGAATTTCTTTATTGCAGGATTCCTTGTGATATGCATCTGAATCTCCAAGATGGTACACCAAACCTCTCAGGCATAGTCACGTGAGAGGCAAAAGATAATGAGGGAGGAAGCAGAGAGAGAAAGAGAAGGAAAGTGAATGAGTTGGGGATGACGAGGACCCGGTGGGCTCGAGATGCATCTCCACCATCATTTCCTGACTCCTCTGTTGACTCCTCTGTTGGCCTGTGAGCCTGGTCCTGTTTCTACTCCAGATGGCTAGCTTACAACGTGGTCTGTAACAACGGGGTGGGGGGAGTGTGAATGGCTCCATGCAGAAGTGTCACAACTAGGGAAGAAGAACATCAGGTATTCTATATGACATTAACGGGGCTGGGAGAATGCGACTACGAGGCCACTGAACAGTCCTTCCTGGGCCACGAGGGCCACAGGGGCCAAGGTGTCACTGAAATATATGAAATCAGTTCTTTGCTGCCACCAAACACAGCCTCAAGCTCCCTGGGTGTGGGAGAGCAAGGGAAAGACCTATTAGTGTACAAGCGATCACCCCTCCAAAGCCTCAGCTTATTCATTGCTGAGAATAATGTTTAGCTTGTAGTATCTGCTTAATAAATATTGGTTGAATTGAATGGATGCATGTGAAATTTGGAAGGGATAACTAACCCTGGGATTTTCATTCCCATGGCTTTGGAGCACTATTTTTCTTTAAAAGAGAACAAAATGGAGCTGGCCAAGACAACACTTAAAATAATGTCAGTGATGAGGAGCATGCTGGCCTTGTTTTAGTAACAGAGGCATTCCCAAAAAGTAGGGTGCCTCTCAAAGGTAATCTATCATAGCCATGTATTACGATTTTAATCCCTCCTTATCATCACTTCTAATAACTTTCTAACTAGCAGAAATCCCAAATGCTTTGCACATAAACACTCCTACCGCTGACAATTCATAAAATGTGTGTCTTTGGAGGAATTCTTTGATAAAGTGACAATTCCTCTTAAATAATAAGTATGAATATTGATAAAGGACTTCTTAAAACAGGGTATGCTTGTGACCACAGAGAAGGGGAAAACTTTGGTTGAGGACTTGTGTTAAGCCAGAGGCCCTGGGGTCCCTGTGTAATGGAGTAACAGTATGTGTGCTAAGAATGACTCTGGCCGGGCGTGGTGGCGCACGCTTGTAATCCCAGTACTTTGGGAGGCAGAGACCGGAGGATCCGGGTTCACAGCCAGCCTTAGCTCTCTCTCTCTCTCTCTAGTCTCTCTTTCTCTCTCTACTTAGTGAGGTCCTCCGCAACTTCGTGAGACCCAGTTTCAAAATAAAGTATAAAAAAAATAGGGCTGGGGGTGTAGTGCGGAGGTAGAACGCCCCTGGGTTCAATCCCCGGTACCACAAAAAAAAAAAAAAGACTCTGGCTAGGGCATGGGAAGGGGCCTTCCGGTGAAGCACATTCTTTACCAGAATTGTGGACTGAATTGTGTGCACTCCAAATTCACACATTGAAGGCTTTGCGTTTTAATGCTGGGGATTGAACACAGAGGCATCCTACCTTCGAGCTCTACCCCCTTTTTGTTTTTTATTACAAACAGGGTCTCATTAGGTTGCTGAGGGCCTATGCTAAATTGCTGAGGCTGGCTTCGAACCAGCGATCCTCCTGTCTCAGCCTCCCAGGTACTGGAATTAACAGGTGTTAATCCCAGTACCGCATCTGGCTCATATGTTAGAGTTTTAACCCCTAAAGTGATGGCATTTAGAGGTAGGACCTATAAAGAAATAATTAAGGTTGAATGACACCATAAAGGTGGGGCCCTGATCTGATAGGATTAGTGTCCTAAAGAAGAGTTTGTTCTCTGTCTCTCTCTCTCTCTCACTCACTCTCTCTCTCTCTCCCCCCCCTGTGAGGACACTGCAGGCCAGGAAGAGGGCCTTGACCAGTTGCTGAATGGACCACACCTTGATCTTGGACTTCTCTGCCTCCAGGGCTGTGGGAAGACGAATCTCTGTTGCTGAAGCCTTCGTGCTGGGGCATTTTGTTATGGCGGCCTGAGCTAAGACAAGTGGCAGAGGCGCCGTTTGTTATGAGGTCTGCCACGGAGCTGTCAACTCCAGAGAAACTTCTTCCCGTCGACACGGGTCTTGAATGGCAATGGGCAGCCCTGGGCCCCTTTTTGCCTGCTTTCTCCAAATTCTCGCTCTTTACTCATTTAAGAAGACACAGCTCCATAGTCATGTGCCCTTTGGGGCTGTGAAGGGGAAGTCTGTTCTCCATCTGTTTCCCCTCCTCTTCTAGCCCATTTCTCCACGATTTCCCATCAAGCCAGGCCCCCGTCTATTGAGCACACAGGTGAGAAAGTGCCAGAGAAGCCACGATGCTTTGATGTATGGGTTACGTGCCAGGGATTTATTTATTTATTTATTTATTTATTTATTTATTTATTTATTTATTTTTGCGGTACCGGGGATTGAACGCAGGGGCGTTCTACCTCCGTGCTACGCCCCCGGCCCTATTTTTTATACTTTATTTTGAGACCGGGTCTCACGAAGTTGCGGAGGGCCTCACTAAGTAGAGGGAGAGAGAGAGAGAGAGACAGCGAGAGAGAGAGAGAGAGAGAGAGAGAGAGCGCTGAGGTTGGCCGCGAACCCGGATCCTCCGGTCTCTGCCTCCCAAAGTACTGGGATTACAAGCGTGTGCCACCACGCCCGGCATGTGCCAGGGTTTTAGAATGGCAATGAAAACATTCTCCCCCGACAAATGGTAACTACCCATACTTCCTAGCAGGAAGCCCGGCCGGGCCGTGGTTTAAAATTCAGGAAGGACATCTGTGATGCCAGAGCTCAGAAACACAGGTGGTTTCTTGAGTTGCTGGGAGACTGAGTTGATTATTTATTTGGAAAAAAAAATAGCATATACTTATATATGTAGAAGTACTCAGTTATTTTAAAAATATTAATTTATAGCAGCGAGTCTATGCTGTGTGCTTCCACTTGAATAAATAACCGAATTTGACATTTTACTTGAGTTTCCTTGTATCTTCTCAGGCCCTCTGGTCACCTCCTGCTCAAACAGGGAATTGTCTGGGTGAAGGTCAAAGATCTGAATTATGAGAAAAATGTCAAAATCTGCATAGGTTTTAAAATTTTTATGATCGGTGGGCATAAAGAGATCAAAGATGGCACTAGGCACCTTCTGTTCCCACATAAATGTCAGGCCAGGGCTCAAACGACTTATTTTTAACAGCACAAACTGCTGACCTATCTCGGGAGAATCAAAGTTTTCTTCAGGATCCTCAGGAGTGCGGCTCAGGTGGGGTGAGGGAGGGAGGAGACACCATGTCCTTGGCAGCCTGGGCCACCACCGGGAGACCACACCAATTTAGATCTGGAAGCCTTGGAGCAATTAGCAGATCATAAGCCATCTGCAGGCATGAATTGGTCGTCCTGGCCACCTGCTGTTGAGGGTTTCTTTATTTGACAAATGGTTAATGAGAGTTGAAGGTCAAAGAGCAGTGAAGACTATTACTAGCTTCTCATTTACCGAGTGTCTACAATAGGCCAGATATTGTATACTTATTTTGTAAGCTTTCTAACAAGACGTGGCGTTGTGTTGTAGTGTTACATAGGCATGGTCACCATGCCCATCTTCAGCTGAGAAAACTGAGGCTGGGGAAGTGACTGGCCCAAGGCTGCATGGCTCGTAACTAACACAGCTGGGATGCCTGTGTGGGTTTGAAATGTTCTACCTTGACAGGTTGTCAAGAGGAATGACTGCACTTTCTTACACATGTTCAGAGTGCATACAAAGAGTAACAGAAGTCCCAGTTTTCTTATTCTCCAAGTTTGCAGACCCGATGCAGATGCGACCCAGAGAATCCGTGTTTTCGCATACTTTTAATAATAAGATACCAAGTGATGTGTATATGTATAACTGTATCACTTTGAATCTTACTTTGTTGTATAATTCCAATGCACCAGTGAAAAATATAGAAATTAAGAACAAGCTTTCAGAATAAAAATGATGATACATATATTTACACACAGTAGGCACAATTTCCAAGTTGCAAAGTATAAGGACGCAGGTACCAGCAGAAGGGACACAGAATGTAGGATTAATAAAATTCTTGTCAACCCAGGACAGTAGAATCATTGGGTTTTGGGTACTAAAGGCATGTGGTCACACCCACAAAATTTAAATTCCGCGAGAGCAGGGACCTGGTCTTATGAAAACAAATGTAAAATGGTGACAGATACATAGCAGATGCTCAAAAATTAATTCATATATAAGTATATTATATTATGTGCAATATTATGTATTATATTAATATAGAAAATTATTTATTATATAAGTATATGTGTATATATGTGTAATTCCTAGCTGATTCTTCTGTCTGCTCCAAACCATTTCATTTGCATGAATAGCGTTGACTACAGTATATGAACTAGTGCTCAGCCTCTCCATGTTTATGATACATCTGTAAGTACTAGAGCATCTGGCTTTATACTTACAGGGACTAAATGGTTTAAAATCACCTTCAATGAGCTGATAATCAATACGTAATGATTATTATAGTTCAACAAAAACTTACAGTGTTTGAATAAGCATCCACATTAATATTTTCTGGATACTTTACTTATTCACTCTATAGACGTTCTTGATTATACACTTTTCTTGTGCATCTCTTCTGCCATCACAGAGGCTAAAAATACCAGAAACTTGATTTCCCAGACTCTCTTGCAGCCAGGGCATGAACCACATGGGTCAATATTGCCCAATGGTACTTGAAGGGAATCTGACTCTAAAAAAAGAAACTCATGGAAAATTCTTTGCTGACCGTTACCATTTTTACCTGTGATGACTGTAACTATAGCTGCCATTCTACACTCATGAGGACAGATGCTTAAAGTCTGAATCAATGGGCTTAGAATTAAAGACTAGAAAGATGGAATGAACTTGGGATTTAATCACAGCGTTGACCTGCTGAATTAACCTTGGAACCGCCTTCCCCCAGACTTTGTTATGAGAGATAATAAATGTTCTCGTATTTTATCCGTGCATTGTTACTAGCAGACGAAACGTATCCTTGAGTACTCTCGCTGTTTGAATAGAACTACTTGTGGACCAGTGACACTTTCTTACACACTTACAAAACAAATTCCTTACATTTTCCAGGAATATGTGATTTATGCGATTTTTCTTTGGTGCAAGCTTGACACTGTTCCCTCTCTGCAGAATATTGTCTCTCCACTCAGCTCAATGAATTAGCTGAGGGACACAGCTTGAGTGTACTTATCCTGAGTGTGGCAAGCATTCCTTCCATCCCTTGTTCACAACGGGACCGCGCACCTGTGAGATGCTGGCGGTACATCAGTGTGTCGTTCTGCTATGTTCAAATGCTCTGCCGTAGTGACTTCTCTTCTATAGATTGCATTTTCCTGGCAGGTTGGAGAAAAACTTACTGATCACTGTATTCTCAGGGCTATTCAAGAACCCTCTCTGTAATCGCAACAGTGACTACTACACATTGAGTCATTTAGAGTATGGCAGGTATTTTTTTTTTAAATTATTTTGGATGTACTGACTCATTTCACTTTGCAACATCCAAAGAGATAGTGAGCCAGGCTGGGACCCAGGCAGGCCCAGAGCTCATCTGGAGCTCCACTTCAGTAACTAAAGCCTCCCAGTGAGCCTTGGCTGAGTTGAACAAAGCTGACATGGCTCCCTGACATCACACTCTCCATGTCATAGGCACTCAGTAAATATTTGTTGAGTGGAGGCCAGCCCCTGCTCAATTACTCAGGATAAATCAAGGAGGCACCCCTGGAGAGGTTGTGCTTCCGGCAGGACTCTGAAGGAGACAGCTGCTCCTGGGCACCCTGGAGCTGTACCCTTCAGGATCACCAGCTCAGGGTCATCCCAGGTCCTGACTCAGAAGACGAAGATATCTGTGGTGGGCTGAGGGGAATAAGTGGTAGGCACTGACTTTGGGGAGTTGATAACACATTGTCTATAATGACACAGGAAGGTATGCATTTTGAAACACCTACAGGATATAGATTTAGTTGGGGAGCACTATGGTTTGGATGTGTCCTCCCAAGTTGACATGTTAGCAACTTAGTCCCCAATGCAACTGTGTTGAGTGGCTGGACTTTTCAGAAGTGATTCAGTCTTGAGGGCCCTGCCCTCAGGAATGGAGGAATGCCATTATTGTGGGAATGGTTTCTTATTATGAGAGAGGAGACCTTCTTAAGGATAAGTTAGACCCCCTCCCCTCTGTTTCTTGCCCATGTGATGACGTCTGCCATGTTATGACAGAGCAAGAAGGTCCTCCCCTGATGTGGTCCCTTGATCCTGGACTTTCCACTTCTCCGGAACCAACATCCAAATAAATTTTTGTTCATTATACATTATCCAGTCTGTGGCATTCTGTTATATCAACATAAAATAGATTAAGAGTATTTGTTAGAAATGGGGGTAGAGGGCAAGTGTCACAAAATGGTAGGTGGTTGATTGATTTGGAGAAAAAAACAATGATTGTTATAATAATTTTTGTTGCCTTGACTGTGCTGACAAATATAAGTTGTCTTGTAAGATGTAATTTTTGTCCTCAGAGGTGGGTGTCTACTATCTGTCATACGATCAGATATGAAGGCCTTCCATGGTTTGAACATGGGTGCGAGCAAGCCCTGAAGGCGTCCTATCACTCCCCCTCCATTTATCATGACCTCCGTAGTCCTGAACAGCTGTGATAGGTCTTGTATACCTTTGTGGAGTGATTTAACACCTCTCAAATACGTGACAGTGGATTTAGCCGTGAGCAACAGCCATCTGAGCTGGTAAATGGGGGGGGGTAGTGCTGTTTCCCCAGGACCCACGGGCTATTTCTATTTCCAACTCTCAGTCTAGTCCATGCACCAGGCGGGGCCTGTGTGGGCCCAGGTGATTCCAGGTGCTGACCTGCAGCCCCCTGGTGGCCCTCCCTGCAGGGTGAGTGCTTCCTCCTGCATCTGACCACAGCCTCCTGCTGTCTGGAGCTGATAACAGAAACATAAATCTCCCTTCTGGCTGCAAAGTGGCACCTGAAACCTCAGCCCGGGCTTGATGTGAGAAAACAAGATAAGACATTACAACTGGTATTTTGAAGATCTCCAAGGAGGCACGGGAAATTTTGGTAGGTTATGGGTGGAGATAGTGACAGACAGCGATAGCATCCCTCGAGGTGCTGTCTACCCTGCCAAGTAAATCTCTGTGAGCGAGATAAACGGCATTACCTGTTGATAGCATCTACCTGCCGGCTCTGCATCTGCTTGCTAAATGTGTCAGCAGGCCCGTGGCTTCACTGCCCTGTAATAATATAATAGTATCAGGCAGACTCAGAGAACATGCCGGGGATTGGGCTGGCCCTGTAGGGAGCTGGGGAATTGATGGGTTACAAGTGTCTTAAAGATGCAGTGTTAATGTGTTGACCAGCTCCTAAGGATGCCCACAGTCTGGCCCCTTTCTACCATATTCCAAGGAACAACTCGTAGCAATGAGGGCTCTTCTTAATGGCATTTGCTGCCTCTCATGGATGAGTTGTTCAGGTAGAGGCTGGTCGGCTACTTGTCAGAATATCACTGGAAATTCATGCTTAGGACGTGGATTTTATTTTATTTATTTATTTTTGTGGTACGGGGGATTGAACCCAGGAGCAGTCTACCTTCGAGCGATACCCCCAGTCCTATTTTTTATTTTTATTTTGAAACAGGGTCTTGCTAGGTTGACGAGAGTCTCACTGCTTGCTGAGGTTGTCCTCAAACCTGCAATCCTCCTGGCTCAGCCTCCCAAGTACTAGGATTAAAGGTGTGTACCACCACAGCCAGCTAGGATGTGGATTTTAAACTGGACAACTTTTCAGAGAATTTTACATTGTGAGTTTCTATGACTTAATTCTGTAGCAGTATAAATCTTGATGCCTTAATAAGTAAGCCCTTCTCAACTGGGTTCAGTGAGAGAATTAAGCCCTAATGTGCAAGGCATCTGTTGTATGTAATGATTTAACTTCTTTTCTATGCCTCTACCATAGTACTGATTATTTATCATCCTTTGAAGAGAGAAAGTAGTCACTCAAAACATATTCTGTATTCTGTAGTTCAGAGAAGGAACCCTGTTGAGAATGTCATGGTCTTTAAGGTAAGAGGCAAAGTTTTATTTTATTTTTGGTACTGGGATTTTTTTTAAATTTTGAAACAGAGTCTTGCTAAGTTTCTGAGGGTCTCACTAAGTTGCTGAGGCTGGCATCGAACTTGGGGGCCTCCTGTCTCAGCCTCCTAAGTATTGAGTGTGCCACCATGCCAAAGCTTTATTTAGAGGAGGAATGTTACCAAGGACAGAACTGTTTGTGAGATCCCAGTTGTATGGGATGGGTGGAGAGAGAGGGAGAGAGTAAAACTATTTTTAGCCCAGAGACTGTCTCATTCTCCGAAACACAAATGCACATACCCATAGGTGTATAGCACAGTAGAGTTTAGTGATCTCCTTCAACGGCAAAGAAAGCCAATAGGACATCCCCCTCCCGCCGTGGGTACTGTTGAAGTCGGGCAGATACACCTGTGACCAGCTAAGGTTCCCTAAACCCCACGTCATGCCATCTTCTCAAGTTAAGATTCACTATTTATTCCTTCTTCCCCATGGTGGGTCTGGCCGCCATGACGAACGGGATGACAGCCTTCAGAGGAGGAGGCCCACGGTGTGTCTCCCAGCGAGGCTGCACCTTGAAGTGATTTTGATGTCTTCATCTCCACTAGGCTGAGCCCACAGAAACAGTGTCAAAGGGAGCACGCCCGGGCTGTGTTGGGAGCTCGTGCTGAACACTCCTGATGCCTTGCAGCTGGGCCTATCATCTGTGCGTTTCACAATAAAATTTTATGATGCGTCCAGACACCCAGCTGCTTATGGTCATGGGGACAGCATTTCCTCTGCTGCACCATTCAGATCTGCCCCACCTGGGACTCATTTCCCTTCTCCATCAACCTTTTCCAAAAGACAATGAAACTTCATTATCACACAGACCTGGGAGAGACTTTGAGGAATCTTATACCCAGGAAAATATTCTATAGAGGCAACTCCATTTTATTAGATGTGGAGAGACTGCACTATGCTACTCAATAAGCAGGGGGCTAATTTGGTACTCTGGGAAGCATTTTAGAAAGGGCCACCAATCCCTTTGTTAAACACAAAATGCTTAGCATATTTCCATTGGACAGAGTCCCCTAATTTCTCATAGAGTATGGCATAAGAGAAATGAGAGAGAGAGATAGTTTCATATTTCACTTAGTATTTATTCTGAACTTGGTTTCCTCATTTTAAGAATAGAGATAACCAAGCCTAGTGCGGTGGCAAACGCTTGTAATCCCAGTATTTGGGAGGCCGAGACAGGAGGATTGCAGGCTCTAGGACAGCCTCAGTAAGTAGTAAGATTCTTATCAACCTAGCGAGACCCTGTTTCCAAATAAGAAATAAAATAGGGCTAGGAGTGTAGCTTGGATATACCTGTATATCCAAGATAATTGTATATACCTGTAGGATTATGACGATTGAGATGCTCTCTGTAAACCATTTAGTGTAGTACTGCCTCAGAGGTTGTAGCTATTGTTATTACATATTGGCTGATTCTACTATATTCTAAGAATTAAACACTACAGGTCATCTAGCCCAACTTTATATCATATATATGGCATCCCTTCCTAATGAAGAATTCCTGCAGTGAAGGACTTATATTTTTGTGCTGGTAGCATGCACAGAGGCCTGAGAAATCATGTCACTCTGACCATAGAGAAGGACAATCCTGTCCCAGATCATGCCACCACTCCCAAAGGTTGCTGTTTCCTGGCAGTTTCATCCAAGAGCCTGGCTTCCCCTGCAGAGGCAGATAAAGGTAAAAGTTATTTTTGCCTCTTTAAAAATTTTAACTATACAAAGTATACATGAATGTTTTCCTTCTATAAACTAAAATATTGTACACAAGACTACTATCTACCTTGATCAATACTCTCAGTTCTTCTCCCCTTCTTTCTCTTCTTTGTTCCCAAACCCACACACCGCTAGTAGATTTGTGCACAACTTTCCACACATTTTCTTTTTGATTTACATGCCTAATTCTGTGCTCATAGGAAAAGTTTAGGTTTTGTGGGCATGTGTGTGTATTTTAAGCAAAGGGGCTCTGCCTGTAAATATTATTTGTACTTACTTTTTTGAAAAAGCCTTAGAAGTCTGGCCTCTTATTACATAGCGGTTAATTTTGTTTCAACTGCTGTATACAGTACATATTCCTTAGTATAAACATATCGGTTTACCATCCCCTGCTGATGGGAACTTAGTTTGTTTCCAATTTTTCAATATTATAAACAACATTGTAGTATATGGCCTTGTACCTGCCTGTTTTATTACTTTTATTATTATCTTATTCTCATATATGTTTTCCAAGAGAAAAGTAGAATTACTAGGTTATAGGGTAAGATTATTTACAATTCTAATAGACGCATCCCAATTGTTCTCTAAAATTGCCCAACCAATTTTATTGTCATTGATAGTACGAGAATGCGTGAATCTTTTTGTTGTCCGTGTTTAAGAGGAAATGTAGCTGGAAAAGGAGGTTTAGAATGAAGAAGTTATAACCAGTGCGCACCTAACACCACGCATTCCTTTGGAGTCTGCTGTCATTCTGCTAACTTACTATCAGTGTGTCTCATGACAATTGGATGTCTTCTTGGTTGGCTCTGGCAGGGATGAAGATCAATAAATGAAATCCTCCTTAGCTCCAGAGGATCGGAACCCACAGCATTTTTAAGTTTTGCACTTGGGCCTTGGTGATACGGCAGGTGAAGAAGGTGGATGAATACGGGAGCTAGAATATCATGGGATGTTGACTTAGAATTCATGGGGTTCTGGGGAATTCCCAGGGGTTAAGGCTGTTTTGGGGATCTGAGAGGACTCAAAGAAAATATGGAGAGAAGCCTGTTATTTTGACTTTTCAAAAGACTTTTGTTTTTCAGAACTGGGAATGAAACCCAGGGGGATGCTCTTTCACTGAACTATATCCCCAGACTTTTTTTCATTTTTTTTTTTTTGCGGTACCGGGGATTGAACCCAGGGGCGTTCTACCTCC
>PVJS01034933.1:0-13970 GCA_004027185.1 Glis glis
AAACCGGGTCTCACAAAGTTGTGGAGGGCCTCACTAAGTAGAGAGAGAGAGAGAGAGAGAGAGAGAGAGAGAGAGAGAGCTGAAGCTGGCCGCGAACCCGGATCTTCCGGTCTCTGCCTCCCAAAGTACTGGGATTACAAGCGTGCGCCACCACACCCGGCTCAGCTTCCCTTATATTAAAAAGGGTTTCATCATACAAACTCAACACTAGACAAATTACCAAGTAAAATGTGAGAATGTGCTAGGTTTGCCAGCACAAGTAGTCTTGTAATTGTACCAGTTAAACAATTCAATATATAGGGGTTTCAGTATGTTCTGATAAACTGGTTTCACTTTGATATATCTGGTTCTGAAACACTCTAATGTTTATTACTATTGAGGACATGTCTGAGCCTGAATAGTTGAAGGCCCAGACCCTACAAGGTAGCACTTTCTTTCAGGTAAAGAAGACCATCTGCGAGTCTACTTTGCAACCAAGCCATCTTCTGAATTGGATGCAAATGGCATCTCTTGTGTGCAATGTCCACACAAATATTGATATGTCCTCTTCCAGGTCTCCTCGTTATAGTCTATTTTCCAGAAGGTCTATGGTCCAATCAGCTTTTTGTACTACCTAAATATCGGTTTTGTGCCAAATTAACACAACATTGGGATCATAAAGTATATTATACCTCATTAAAGATGGAGACTGTTTACTAAAAAAAAAATACATTCTTGTTCTGTCTTAAACCTTGGACAGAAAAAAATTTCATATTATACTTACCATACAGAATAAAATATAAATACCCATAAAAGTATGATATTCAAAAGTTAAAGACCTGAATCTAAAAAAAATATATAATGGAAAACGAATGTTTGCCAAATGTTTGATTCAACTCATTAAAAATAAGTAAGAGAGCCAGGTATGGTGGTGCATGCCTGTAAGCCCAGTACTTGAGAGGCTGAGACAGGAGGATCACAAGTTCGCACCCAGTCCCAATTAATCTGGTGAGGCCATCAGCAACTTAATGAAAGATAAAATAGAGCTGAGGGTGTTGCTTAGAGGTAGAATGGCCTAGGTTCAATCCCCAGTACCACCATAAATAAACAAACAAATAATACATACATACATACCTGATTTCAACAGCATTTCTGTAACTAGGTTTTTATAGAGAGAAAAATGGTTTAAGATTGTTGTACCCAAACTAAAATTGATATTTTCCCTCAGGACAATGAAATTACAGATTATTTTTTATGCCATACATTTGACTGTCAAGTAAAC
The DNA here is from genome assembly GCA_004027185.1 of Glis glis. Classification (NCBI taxonomy): domain Eukaryota; kingdom Metazoa; phylum Chordata; class Mammalia; order Rodentia; family Gliridae; genus Glis; species Glis glis. The sequence goes on from PVJS01034933.1 coordinate 1,262, forward strand.
ATCATTATACAATGTAACATTAAACTTCATGTGTGAGATCTTAGAGATTCTTGGATTGGCCTTTTAAAGAATTCCTTATAATGCTGAAAAGATAAACTCTCATCTCTCTTGCTTTATTTGCATATTTTAAGAAAAATTAAATAAAATATACTTTATTGTGATAATTCAGATAGGAATATTTGTTTCAAAATATTTTGCTAAGGATAAGTTTTTTTAATTTTTAGTTGATATAACCTTTAGCCCAAATCAACTTAATTCCTGGCTTCTCAACATACATATTCTCTGTATTGTTCTTTTTTGAAATCTTTTCCTCCTGATTTCTTTCACTGCAGATATAGGAATATATCCTCATTTTTTTCTATTTTTCATTTCATTAAGCCCTTCCTTCAAGTTTTGTAAAATTGCAATGCTTCAAAATTTTAAGGCAATAACTTCATTCTTGAATAGGGCTGTAATATATAAAATTGCAATAAATCCACATGGCTTATCAGAAAAGTGGGTAGAAACAAAACACTGGGAGCTTCCTCCCAACATCAGCACCATAAAATGTAGGAGTTTAATAAAAGTGGTGCCACATTTGTCTCAGTCAACATGCTCACTGCTGTAATCCAAAACAACTGACCACACAACTTAGAGGAAGGAAGATTTATTTGCTCACAGGTCTTGGAGGTTTTAGAGGTTCAGTCCATGTCAGGCCAGGTCTGCAGAGCTCAGGGCATGGTGACAGCAAGTGGAGAGAGGGGGAGCACTAAGGTCTGCTACTGCCATGTGGGGGAGGCCAGGAACAGAGCAAAAGCAAGGGGAAAAGAGGACCCTGTGAAATGCCCAAGGTCACACCCCCAGGGACTGCTCCTTAGCAACCAGGCACTGCTTCCAACATTGCTACCTCGCTTCCTGAGGGGTAGGGTGACATTCTAAACCCAAACCATTAGAACTTTCCTAACAAACAACATTTCATGGTTAAACAATAGAAGAATATTAGAATGATACTTAATCTTCAAAAGGGCTTGAAATTTGCACGTGGATTGGACATTGAACAGGTCGCAACTTGTGCTAAGGTGAAGTGGTGGAAGGAAAATTATATGAAACAGAACCTGTTGCACTGAGGAGGTGTGTTTATTTTGTCCATTTCTGCATGGCTTTTTCAAAGAAGCGCATTTTTCTGCATTCATCTAGTATTTTTTCATGGATAAAATCAGGCCTAAGCAAACCCCAAATTTGCATTATGCTCAAATTATTCTCTAATATATTAGTCATGTTGGAACAAGTTCAAATTGCCAATACATGTATTATAGCTGTACCGAGAGTAATATATCTTTATATTCAGAAAATCACCTTAAATGCCTACTATATTTTTAATCACCTATTTCATATCCTCTAGTAGCCTGTTTGTACTTAGGGAATAATTTTCATACCATTCATAATTCTACCTTGTGTGGCCTTTTGTCTTTCAGGTAACTATACAGGTTCCTTTAATTGGGGTTGCCCTTTTAATGGGAACCCTAATGTGGTCTCTATTAAAATTCTTATTTAATACTACCAAAATTGACTACTGATAAATATTTGTTTCAGTTATATAGGAGGAATAAAGGTTAAATATTTGAGGTGAAGATATGTCACTTGATTGAAATTTTCCACATTGTACATATATCATAGCATCACTTTTTATCCCTTCAGTATGTACAATTATAACTTGTCAATATTTAATAAGATAAAAATAAAATAAATAAAAAATTTAACAGGAAAAAATCAAACTAACAAATCACATACATAATGACAACTATGAATCCTTTGTAATAATGCACTGAAAACTTGAGGTTATCTGAATAGTAGCATCATATAAATCCCTAAATTTCTTCATTTTGGTTGTTCACGAGCACTTAGCCAGTGGTCTCTTTTACATTCTTCTCTGATTTCTTTTTGCTGATTCTTATTCTATAGATATTCTGCAATATGACTTGAGCTGAATTTATCCTACAGCATTCCTATTTGTGTCACTTCCTTAGACTGGATTTTTTTTTAAAGCTGAGGAATGTGCTTAATCTATGCATACATAATACCCAGTCAAATCTCACTCTCTCTACCAAGTCTTCATTGACCAGGTGCTTCAGGGAGTTAGTTTTGTGCCAACAATGATATTTCCTACTTCCTAACAACCTGTGGTTATCATCTTATATTTTCTTGGCAACAATGATTTTTGTTTTATTGCTTGCTACCCCGGTATTTTACTCTTGTACTTATTTTGCTTCTGAATGAATGGCAGGAGATTTATTATTTTTGTTGGACAAAGGATCTTTCAGTTTGGGTACCAATGGGAACATATTTCCCTATTAACAGAAAAGTACATACCATTTACCTTCCTCTGTAAACTTCTATTTTAATTTATGAGAATTTTATTTACAAATGTAAGTTACTGTGCTTATCTTCTAGAAAATAGTAAACACTCAAAATATTTATAAGGAATTATGTTTTTTAATGAAATCAATGTTTGTAAAATAAGGTATGGTATAAAGATTATTTCTAACATCCTGTTTTTTTCTAAGTTTTAAATAACTATATTATTACTGTTATTGAAGTAACTGGTTTGAAAAAATATAAGAAATTAAGATTATTTTTTTTAAGTTACAGGACTTAATTCTCTAAATAGAAGCTAATTGTTTCAGACAGCTTTCCCACTGTTGTTACTAAAGTACCCAACAAGAACAACTTGGAGGAAAAATGTTTACTGGGGCTCAGGGTTTCAGACATTTCAGCCATAGGACCAGCTCTGAGGCAGAAAGCAGAGTGGTGGTGCTGCGGGAAGCACCAGGGCACTTGGTGGAGGGATGCAGCTCTCAGTGATGGAGACTGAAAGGAAAGAGAGGAAGAGGAGGGGCCTGTGGAGCTATGTAGTCCTCAATGCCACACCCCCAGTCATCGCCTCCTCCAGCCATGCCCCACCTCCAAGCCTTGCTGCAATAGGGACATGTGAACTTTTGGGGGACATTTTAAATTCAAGGTAAAGCGCTTTGGTAAAGATTAGGTAGATCCAGAGTGGGTCAGTCCCTTTCATTCTTTTTCTCATGGATATGTCAGCCACAAACACATTCTTATCTACACATCCCTTAGTTTCTTTGACTTGAAATGGTTGATACAATTATTAAACATGAATGCTCATTGTCTTTTTGAAATTAGATTTAGCTTACTAAATATTAGTAAAATCTGATGATAAAGTTATTAGAATATACAACTTACCTTCTTAAGTCAACGTCGCTGGACTGTTTTATGAGTTTTGCACACATCTTCACATTTGGAACTGCATGAGTCAACAAAAACATCCACTTATCAAGATACCTTACGTTTGCAGGAGATGTTCATTATTTACCTTTTTAAGTGCTCAGCTTCTTTCAAAGGCCCTGACAAGTCAAATAAGCCAGCTATTCTTCATGCAGGAGTGTTAGCCTGACTTTTGTTCTTTCAATTGCAAGAGATAAATGGGGAAAAAAAAAGAAGAATTCTTGAAAGCGTTGTAGAGGTGCATGCTTTATTTGATAATCAGACAGCATGTTAGCTGAATAGAAAAAAATGTGCAGCACTTTATACCCTTTATGCAACCAGAATAGTTTTGCCTTCCTCATTCCAAAACATCCAGTAAAGTTAATTAAGAAATACATAAAGTTAATTAAGTAATTCATAAAGATGGAATGGCATTAGACTTTGAATTTATTTCTTTTAAATTCTGGAGTAATGAGTATTTCCAATTTTCTATTTTTTTTCTTACTGGAGATCATTATTACATTTGTGCATGTTCTAAAGGCTGATTCCCTTTTCTGTCTTGGCAGGGTTACAAGGCCATGTTTTTGTCGGTGATCATAGTTTATAGAGTGCCAGGGACTAGGCTATATAATCTGGTTTATGGAATGCCAGCAGGGCACCACATATTTATAGACTCAATATGCAATTGTTGATGGATATTATGATGATAGCTGATGTCTTTTTTAATGTCTATACAGCAATAATAATTTCTTATTGCTTCAATCTCTCAAACAACAGAATGAACCTAATAAGAAACCATATGGAATACACATGCATACTTAACATGAATATTTGTTATATTTTATACAATATGAGCAAAAATTACAAATTATTTTCAAAGTTACAAAATAACAAAACAATACATACATATACATCTGAGGCCATGCCAAAAAATCAATATATTCTTACAGCCTGACATGTTATGCTTTGTGCTATATTTATTAGTAGAGTATCTGTTTCTTGGTTCACTGAGAATCTGTTGTGATTAAGTAGTAAGTGAAAAAGTTACTAGTGGGTGATTAGCTTTTTTTTTCAAATTAACCCAATTAGAAGTAAAATAGCCACAGAATAATGCATATGAACACTGTAGTTTAAAAGCATAGTGCAGTAAATCCTACAAAAGTTGCAGAGATTCAGATACAAATTTATCATTGGTGAAATGATAAGCCATGGTGTAATTTCAGTTCTTAAGTCTCATTAAAGCAGTGTAATTCCATACAAAATATTTCTTTTTTGATTTTTTGCATTTAAAAAGTCATTACACAGCCGGGTGTAGTGGTGCACACCTCTGATCCCAGTATTTGGGAGGCTGAGACAGAAGGATCGCAGGTTCAAGACCAACTTCAGCAACATAGGGAGACTCTCAACTACCAAGCAAGACCTTTTTTCCAAACAAAATTTTTTAAAAAGGGATGGGATATTAGCTCAGAAGTAGAACCCCTTTGGGTTCAATCCCCCAAAGCAATAAGAAAAAAAATCATTACACAAAAATTCATAAAACATTTAACGACTGTTTCAAAAATATTAATTGTGAAATTATCAATAACATATTGTAGGTATACAAATAATATTCATCAATTAGAAAAACATAAGAAAATTATCTCTCAAAACATCTAATATCCTATGCAAACCAATATTTATCATTTGATACTACAAAAATATTTTCCCCTCAGACTTGTGGCTCTCTGTGTTGTTGATACTTTTGTCAATTAATTATTATTTAACTTATTATTGCACTAGGGTTAGAACCCAGGGGCATTCTACCTCTGAGCTATACTCTCAGTCCTATTTTATTTTTATCTTGAAACAGGGTCTCCCTAAGTTACCATGTGCTGGCCTCTAACCTATGATCCTTCTATCTCAGCCTCCCCAGTACTGAGTTAACAGGAGTTCACCGTCTCGCCTGGCTTCAACTTAACTTTTTGAAAGTATGTCTTCAATATCCAGACAATCTGTGAATGACAAACTATGTGAAGATAAGTTAATTTAACAAAATACCTTAAATATCACAATTTTTGAAAGTTTAATGAGCATAATTTTGTCTTTACAAAAGAGCATCACATTTGTGTTTCTTTCTAGCCTGTGTGTTAGATTTAGGAAGTTCCTGGGCTGGCAGGCAGATCAGCTCACATATTCTGGAAAGGACGAATTAATTCCTCTCCACCACACCCCTGAGAGTAATTCCCTACAATCCTATGTACACAGATGCAACTTGGAAATGCACTACAAGGAACAGAACATAAAGATGTCTTCCCTGAGCACGCCTAACATGAGGGCCTTGGAAGCTCAGAGCCGACCTTTGAGAATTTTGGAAGAAAAGAGATGGAAGTAGTCACCTTTTTCACTGTGGCTCGGGTGATCCAAACTTTGTCACATGTATATCTATGTGTCACTTTATTCATTTTAGCATTCCTTTTAACTGATCTGACTTTTTAAAATTGGACAATAGAAATTGAATACATTTATGCTACACTGATTTTATTTTTAAAATATATACACATTCCTTGTCAATAATTTATTAAACATTATTATTTTATTCTTACATATTAATAAACCACATATTTTTTGGTAATTTTCTTGTAGTTCAGCTTTTAACTTTTTCTTTTATCCTTTTATCTGTTTTATTGGAATTTATACTTTAATATTTATTTTGGATTCATATTGGATATTTAACTTAATGCAACATATACAACAAATTTGATACATAATCTTATCAAACTTAAATAATGAGGCTTAAGGGAAAGGTGATATTCTACAGCACAGAGGCAAGGGGTTGCTTCTGCTCCCGGCTTCTTTCTCTCATAAGTCACTTTTCTGTAACTTAAATTAAATGGTTCTCCTTCTGAATGGGTGCAGCTCTGCAATTGGATAGCCTGGTGAATAAACAGCACCTCGGGTAAAGGAAAATGGTGTGGGAAGCATGACTTGTAGCATGCAGAGCACAAGATTCGTTCCACCTCTTCAGTTCCCCTTAGTCAGAGTCTGTGCACACAATGCACACACGTGTATGAGCATCTCGCTTGTAGCTTCACTTTCTAGTCTACATGACGCCGCATCTGTCTCTTCCTCAGAGACCTCCTTCTCCTGACAAGCTCTAAGAATAATTTAAAAGTTACTGTTCTATAGTCTAGAAATAATGAGTTAGAAATAAAGGTTCTATAGTCTAGAAATAATGTCATGAAACCAGACTAGAACATATGCTAGTTTATCAGGCCACAATTTTTACCCCCATTCAAATTCTTCATTCTCTATCTGAGAATCCCTGTTCAACTGATGACTAACCCTTTGCTTCTTTTGGTGGCAATGCCTCTGAACTCAGAGAGTAATTTTGTCTCTTTATGTCTCATTTTCTGAATGTCCTTCAGAATATGCACAAGCACTTATGACATAGAATTTAAGCTCGCTATAAAGACCTTAATACAAAATGAGCTAGAAGTCAGCCCAAATATAATCTATGCTGGCTATCAAATATTTGAACCTTCCTAGTGAGACTCCCAGGGGAAAGATACAAGAGTGTAACATGAAGGAAACTAGAATCTTGTCTCCAACAATTTCATAAATTTTCTTTCCTCTGGTTACTTCCTCTTAAACAAAGAAAAATATAAATCACTTGCATAAAAACAGATTAAAAAAATTTCCTATGAGTTTTGCTTCATTTTGTTCCACAAATCTCTTCCCAAATTTAACTGAACACCTTTTATGGCAGATGTATATGCTTTTATTTTGTTATCAAACTTTATTTTAATTTTATTTTATTTATCTTAGAACAAATTTTATACTTTTATTGATACATTACTTGAACTTCATAACTCCCAATGATCCTCACTATAAACTTAATTACATATTTCTCTTAAATAATTTTCCTGTTTCCTATTTTCCAATGTCATTTAAATACACTCCTTTTCTGCTCCTCTAAGAACTCCCCATAGTATTCCTCCTTCTTCCCTTGCAGTACTTCAGAATCTCCCTCTCCTGGAAGCTGCCTCTCAGGATGTAAATATTAGTCAAATAATATTTATAAAATTTATGGAGAGCTTTCAATGTAGAGACCTTATGTTACATCATCTTTCATCTTTTTTTTATTTTTTTATACTTTTATTGGTGCATTATAGCCCCACATCATAATGCAGTTCATAGTGATAGTGACATACATGCACACAGCACTTAGTGGGTTTTCCTTTGGCTCCTTCCCCATACACAGTATTGAAATTGACATGGGTGTCTTTCATCTTTAACGACAAAAAACAATAGCAACATCAAACACAATAATTATTATTTTTTGCCTTTATTTCCTAAGTAACACCTCCCTTCTGATTATGCCAGACTTCAGGAAAGAGAAATTAATTCTCCCCAACTACTTTATTCCCTCAATACCACATGTAAAATCTACCTAGCTCTAATGTTTATATCCAAAGATCACATTTCCTTCTTTGTTTGGCTGGATGACTTAGAATTTTTATGACAAAATTCCTCGTTGTGCAAAATTCTTCTTTTTTGGTTACCATGAGATGGATCTCTCTCTGAGTCTTCTTTATGTGATGTGACCTCACTACTAACTTTCTAACGGACTGCATTTCGATTACTCACCATTAAACAATTTCTGTACCAGATTCTCCCATAGACCCTTCACTTCATGCTATCTATACACTCCAAAATGAGAGTCAATAATCATGAACCCAGAAAAACCTCTGTATTCCTTCCCTCTTTGCAACCTCACAAAGCAAATAACCAGTAAATAAATATGACATAGTGATTTTTCTTTTGTTGGTAAATATTTGAATTGTTTAAGAAGAATCATTTATAGTGATGCCTCACAATTGGTGCCTTTAAGACTGTATATTAATGATATTAGCCATTAGGATTTTCTACAGGATTACATTTCTCTGATTTTTAATGAGTTTTTGTCTTTCTTGCCAGTTGTATTGGCAATGACTAATTTGAATTCCCATAATAAATATAGACGGTGGGATTTATTTCTATTTTTCTGCATATGGTTAGCCCATTTTGCCTCAGAAGAATGGGAATGAACTTACCATATGACTCAGCAATACCACTTGTAGGCATCTACCCAAAAGAACCGAAACCAAACTACCAGACTAATGCATGTGTATCTATGTTTATAGCTTCACAATTCACAATTGCCAAACTTTGGAACCAGCCAAGGTATCCATCAAAGATGAATGGGATATATACACAATGGAATTTTATGCAGCCATAAAGAAGAACAAAATTACATCATTTTCAGGGAAATGGAGGGAACTGGAGAACATTATGCTAAGTGAGATCAGTCAGTCACAAAGAGTGAAGAGTCGGATGTTCTCCCTAATATCTGGAAGCTAGGGAGAATGGGACTTAGAAGGGACTCCAGACAAAGAAGGAGAAAACTTTAGTTGAGCAAAGAAGGCCACCTAACTGAGGGAGATAGGAGGGGGGAAGAGGAAAATACACTAATACACACGATGTATATACACAAACTTATCAAAGTCAATTGCTATGATGAGCACAGAAAGGAGGGAAGGGGGAGGGAATAGGGTGGGATTTGAGGGAGGGCTAAATGAGCAATGTGTGCAAGCATGCGTCTGACACCCTGACACTTATCAAAATGTATAACTACAATGCACCAATAAATATAATAAATAAATAATAATAATTAATAAAATAAAAAATAATAAATAAATAAATATAGGTGGTGCATTTCAAAAGAGAAATGCTTACTTTCTCAAATACTGGCCACTCACCCTTAGGTACTCTTTTTATTTTCTGCTCCTGCAGATTACTGAATTGGCTAATTACCTACAAAACACTGTGTCAAGAATCCATTTCTGTTCAAAGCTGTTAATGTCTGAGTAGGAATAAGCATTTATCTACAGCATGTCTTTGTAAAAACAAAATGCCCTGTATCTGTTTTCTCACTAAAAAAAAAAAAAATATGGAAGCGAAGAATAAAAATCCTAAACGAGAGCTCCTAGTGGGAGTGTGAGTTCGCTCTGCCCACGAGGGCCTTGACCATGACAATGGGGATTAACAATCACCACACCCAGTAGTGAACTGTAACTCATGATCTGGTTCATGGATAGAACAATGGGAAAGTTGGGCGTTGACTGAATGTGAAGACATTTTCTATATAACAAGTTTTTTTTTGTTTTGTTTTGTTTTGTTCTTACTTTTTCTTTGCTTCAAGAAAAGGAGGGAAAACTTCTCTTTTTTTCCTTTAATCTGATGACAATTCTGCAAAACATTGACATTAGCAAAAAAAAAAAAAACACATCTGCTTGGAAGAGGTGGTAACATGTTGGTCAATTATTCAATCTTATTTGATTTGATGTGTTTCTGTGAGTTAAATGAATATGTGTATGAAGCTAGAATTCCACATTTATTAAAGAGGGCAGTCTAAAAAGTATATTTAAAGCCCGCAAGGGCAGAAGGTATCAATTTTATATGGTCTTCTGTGGCTGATATCTTTTCTTTATGAAGTAGGGAAGGAAGTGAAGATAGAGGCTGTTATGTAGCTTGTGCACAGAAACTCAAAAAGGAAAGATGTGGGTGTCTGTGTTAGAAAAGGTTTAAAAAATTGGTCATGTTTTATATGGATGCTAAGAACTTACATTATTGAAATTTTGTATTTCTAAACACAATTTAAGAGACTAATATAGGTATGTATTATGAAATTAATTGAAACATAATTGACCAATACAGGAAATAAAGAAAAATCAATCAAGCAAATATAAAATCATATTGTTATTTCTAATAAAATCTTGATAATATCCTCTCATGTTAAAATGAAGTAAGTGGTAACTCCAATATAAAACAACTACACTATTGATTTCACACACTTTATTACCTGATGTGAAACTTGTAGGATACAAGTATTGAGATCTAAAAAATATAACCCGTCGAGCCTTCCTCCTTATTTATTTTAAAACTGGGTTGAAATAATGGCTTTGAAGAGAGAACAGCGCTATAATGTAATATGACATGATATAAGTTGATGCGGTAGAATATAAAAAAGTAGTGGAATGGAATTTCATATCATAGACTATGCTCCACATTTTGGATTACTTGTAGAATGCTTGCTTTAAAGGGAGAAATATTGAATTTGAATTGTATTCTTTAAAAAAAAAACAGAAAGAGAGCTAAACTTCAGGGATAATCTCAGATGTACTCAGATGAAATATAGATAAGATCTTTTAAAACAGATTTATGACATGTAATTAAACACAAAAAAGCAGATATATTACTTTTTTATGCATATTGCTCTGAAATTCTTTGTACTTGATTATAAAAAAAAAATCAGATGTGCTGGGCATGGTGGTGCACACCTGTAATCCCAGTACTAGGAAAGCTGAGACAGGAGCATCCCAGGCTCTAGACCAGCCTCAGTAATTGAGCAAGACTCTCAGCAACTTAGCGAGATCCTGTTTTAAAATAAAAAATAAAAGGGAGCTAGGGGTATAACCTGGGTTCAATTTCTAGTATCAAAACTAAAAATTAAATTCCAGTGCACACAGTGTGTTTTGTGCACATGAAGCCACTTTTCTTCATCCCACGGGCATCCGTTATGTTACTTTCTTCTGAGCCCGAAGAGCTTCATATCCCTGTGAAAGGAAACTCTTCTGAATTCTAGTTGAATGTACACAGGATAGCTAGTAACTAAGTTGTGATACTGTGTTTGGTAAGCAGATATAGGCACAAATAGTGGGAAAGGAATCTATTGAAAAAAATGTATTTGGCATTATATGAATCTATATATGAATTTAACTCTTCCAGTTACTAACTTTATACTTTCTCCATCTGTAATATTGGAATAATATTGCCTATTCACATGATTTTAAGATATTAAGTACAGTGCACTGCATTTAATATTTTCAAATATAATGATTATACCAAGAGAGTATTTCAGTCAAAGCTTTTTCTATGAAAGAGCTAAGTATCCTGTCATGGGTTACTGAAGTCAGTCAGAAGTACTGTGAAGTACTTCTAGAGGGAGTTTCATTTATAGAGACTGATGATACCTTTATTATTTTTTTAGCAATATACTATTGCCACAAAAACTCCAACAAAAGTGATACTAAAGAACACTTCTATTTTCTTTTTCTTCCTCCTCCTCCTCCTTCTTTAGTAATCATTTCATTCATTGTTGAAATCTATATCTTTTTCCAAACAGAAAAAGAGCCATCTGGTTTTATTTTCTATTTATTTATTTATTATTTATTTTTGGCAAACCTGTCAGATAGATGTGTTGCTGTCTCTGATCTCAAGACAGTATGTTTCTGCAAAGACATATCTCAGTACAATAAAAGGGACCAGAGAATCAGGATTACTGCAAGCAAGACTGCATTTTGTGACACAGAATTATTGATCAGAAGACAGTGAGTCTCACCAAAGGAGTATTTGATACTGAACATCTAATTGGGAGCAGATTTGACAATATAGTTGTCCAAATAAACATGGAATATTGAGTGCTCATTATGTTGAATAATGCAGGAATACTTTCAGTTAAGCAAAAGTCATTGAGGTGAAATTTTCTTTACTATGGATATATACTATGGGTCTGACAATGTGAAGTATTAAAGTCTTTCTGGGGAAAATACAGATGCCTTCACCATCAGACTAGCTTTCCTCAATGATTTTCACTCAACATCCAAAGATGTTAAAACCTTCGCTAGCTTTTGTGTGCTTGTCATCATCAAAAAGCCAAGCCCCACTGACATTGTTTTTGGCTTCATGCCAAAGGAAATGAACTCTACTTGATATATCCATCCTCAATGTTGAAGAGGTTGTCTACCAAATCTAGAGATGGACAAATCCATACTGATGTAGGAAATTTTGGTGAATGAAGTTTCTTCTTCATCCCCAGGGACAAAGCAAGCACGCAGTGACATCAGCCAGAACCAGAACTCTAGGGCTGCCTGTGTCCTCTGCATTGCTCTGGACTTGCTGAGCTCAGCATTTCCTACAGCACAGGGACCAAAATTCATTTTGAGCCCTTCTGTAAAGGGAATGACTTCTACACCTTCATCCCTCCAACCTTATCCAATTTGATGTTATTATTCCACTTTCCCTGGATATCTGGCAAAAATAGGCTTGTTTTGGTGGCGATTTCACTGAACAAAGAGAATATTTAGTTTTTCTTATAATCTAAAAATAGGCTTCATGAACATTACACACTAAAAGAAGAAAATGGAGACTAATTTTCTGTTTGAATTAGCCAGTTCAATGGCTAGCAATAAAGAACACTGGTAAATATAGTTTTACGAGATCATCGTGAGAAAATGTGATATATTTTCTCTCACTGAGATCTACTACATCCTGAACTCAATTAGTATTTAATAGAAATGCATATTAGAATGAATAGAATTGGAGCCGGGCGTGGTGGCGCACGCTTGTAATCCCAGTACTTTGGGAGGCGGAGACC
>PVJS01034934.1:0-21282 GCA_004027185.1 Glis glis
AAAAAAAAAAAAAAAAAAAAAAAAAAAGAAATTGGCAGAACCAAGAAATTACACACCCTTAATACAGGGACCTGAATAGCCACAACAGAGTTCATCAAGACTATGAGTTTACAAACTGTCCCATCAGGAGCCTGCACAGCTGAAGAGACTTGTGTGGCAACAAACAGACCCACAGGGGTCTGAGTTTACAAACCATTCCTGTGGAGGTGGGGGCTGGGGCTACAGTCAGACACAGCAGAAACATGAATTAGCAGACAGTCCATAGGGAAACAAGGGTGGGTGGGGCCTAGGGTTGGCAGTTTTCCCTGCCTTGAGGGGTCTTTAGTGATCATCACAGAACTACCAGTAGTGATGTCTGTGGGTGAAATAACTTGGCCAACCAAGACACAGGCTGGGGAGGCTATAAATGCTTGCCCAGAGGTGTTTGGCCACCACAAAAACCAAGGCTGGTGGCCATGATTGCAGAGCTCAGAGCAGAAGTAGTGTCCCTGCAGCTAAATAACTCAGCCACCCAAGCCCCAGGCTCAGAATGGTACAATCTCTCCCTGGCAGAGTTTGGACACTGAAAGCAGGGAGACCAGGGGCCAGCAGGGTTTCACATGATTGCAGTTGGCAGAACATCAGCAGTGTCGCTCAGGCAATTTGACTCATACAGCCACAGTGCAGGCTGGGAATGCAACACCCTATTGGCCAACAGAGTTTGTGTCTAGTGATCACAAAAGCCAGACACTAACAGGGTTCCACATGATTACAACCAGCAGATCAGCAGTGGTATTCCTGGTACATCAAAGCTTAGTCAATTGGGCCACAATCTCAGAATATCATAATCTCAGGCCCTATCGAGCTCAGGTCCCGCAACCATGGAGACTGGAGGCCATCAGTCCAAATGATCATGTGTTGACAACCAGCAGAGCAGTGGTGGTATCCTTGGGGCATTAAATCTCAGTCACCCAGCAGCAGATGTTGAACAGAACATCATAGTCTCTGCCCTCGCTGAGTTTGGCCAGGAGAGCAAGGAGGCCTGTAGCCAATCAGAGATTGCTACTTGCCTCACTGACTAAGAACAATATCCTGTTAAAGAGGTTCTAGGGAACTAACTCAAAAGTCTGATTGTATGAGACAGATTAATAAAGGCAAATATATATGCCTACTACAGGCCTTATTATAAAGAGGCAACAAATAGACAAAGAACTCCCACACAGGTAGGAAGGGGATGACAAGACAACAGAGACACAAACCTGAGAATTTTGAAAATATGAGAATGAAGACTGACAAGGAAGCAATCAACTTCCACAACTCAACAACAATGAAGATCACTGATACTGATAATGAGCTGCAGAAAATGCCAAAATAACTCAGAGTTTTGATTTTGAATATGATAAAAGACCTTAGAAATGAAATCAGAGAAGTGTATAGGATATTAAAGAACATATTAGTAGAGAGATTGACGGCATAAATAAGAACCTAAAGGAGGCCCTGAATGAAATGAAGGAGACAATAAATGAAATAAAAACCTCAATCAAAACCACCTCTGGCAGACTAGAATACATGGAAAATAAAGTATCACCCTTAGAAGACAGTGCATTCAAACCTGACCACACAGTCAACAATATAAATAAAATAAAATGGCAACACAACCAGAATATTCAAGAAATTTGGCATTGAAGAAGGTCTAAAAGTACAAACCAAGGGACATTAGAAACCTCTTCAGGAAATAATATCTAAGAATTTACCAAATATGGAAAGTGAGATGGACATACCCATACAGGGGACATTCAGAACCCCAATAAGACAAGATCAAAGAAGAACTTCTCAACACCACGAATAATGAAAATGACTAACATAGAAGTCAAGGAGAGAACATGACACATAATAATGAAAATGACTAACATAGAAGTCAAGAAGAGAATCTTAAACACATCAAGAGCAAAAGGAAAGGTGACATTCAGAGGCAAAACAATAAGAATCTTTCCTGACTTCTCAACCCAAACTCAAACTCTGAAAGAAACAACTTCCAACCAAGACTGATATATCCAGCAAAGATATTCAAAATTGATGGAGAAATAAAAACCTTCCAAGACAAGCAGAAACTAAAAGAATTCATGACTACCAAGCCAGAACTAGAGAAAATACCTAAAGAAATAAAACACAAAGAAGAAAAAAGAAATAAAAACCAGGACCAGAGGAGGGGCAAATTCTACCAGAGGAGCAACTAAGGAAAGAGAAATAACCTATCTCAAATAAAAAAATATATAGCTCAAAATGACAAGAAAGAAAAATCATCTCTCAAATACACTTTTGAATGTCAAAGGTCTAAATTCCCCAATTCAAAGCATAGCCTGCAAAGAACATAATCCAACTATATACTGCATGTAAGAACCTCACCTTACAGGAAAAGATATTCATGGGCTCAGGATGAAAGGATGGAAAAAGATATTTCATTCAACTGGAGACCAAAAACAAACAGGGGTATCAACTCTCCTATCCGACAAAGCAGACTTTAAGCTAAAATTTATCCAAAGAGATAAAGCACCTCATCTTTTACTGATAAAAGGAGCAATCTCAGAAGAAAATATAATGATAGTAAACATTTATGCTCCAAATGTGGGGTGCATACACTTTCATAAAATAAACTCTTTGGGACATTAAGACTCAGATACATGCCAATACAAGAATATTAGAAGACGTCAACACACTTCTCACTCTACTAGACTGATCTTCCAGACAAAAGACCAGTAAAGACTCTTCAGACCTAAATAACATAACACTATAAACCAAATGGATCTAATAGACATATATACAATATCCCAACCAACAACACCTGAATATACATTCTTATCAGGAGCTCATAGAATGGTCTCCAAAATAGACAATATTCTTGGCCATAAAGCAAGTACCAGCAAATTTTAAAAAATGTAATTCTGTGCATCTATTCATATCATAATGGAATGAAAGTAGGAATCAACAACAGTAAGACCCAAAGAAATTACATAACTACATGGAGATTGAATGGTACACTTTTGAATGAGGACTAGATCATAGAAAAAATAAGGGAAGAAATAAAAAAAACATTCCCAGAATTAAACAAAAATAGAGACACAGCATACCAAAATCAATGGGACACTTTGAAGGTGGCTTTAAGTGGAACATTTATAGCACTTAGTGCCCATAAAAGAAAAAGGAAAGTAACCAAATAAACAACCTAATGACACAACTCACAGACCTCAACAAACAAGAACAGTCCAATCCAAATCCAGTAGAAGGCAGTGAATAATTAAAATCGAGCAGAAATCAATGAAGTAGAGAACAAAAAATAAAATACAAAAGATCAACAAAACAAAAAGCTGGTTCTTTGAAAAGATAAATAAGATTGATAAACCCTTAACCAACCTAACCAAAAGAAAGAGAATCAACCCAAATTATTAAAATCAGAAATGAAAAAGGAGACATCATCACAGACAATGGGGAAATTCAGAGGATCATCAGAAACTATTTTGAAAATTTATACACCAATAAACTGGGAAGCCTATAAGAAATTGATAGATTTCTAAACACAATGTACCTCAACTGAGCCAACAGGAAACAGAAAACCTAAACCAACCAATAGCAAGCAAAGAGATAGAAACAGCAATGAAATCCCTTCCATCAAAGAAAAGTCTAGGTCCCAACAGTTTTCCAGATGAATTCTATAAAACCTTTATAGAAGAACTAAACCAAATATTTCACAAATTATTCCATGAAATCAAAAGAGATGGAATTCTTATAAACTCTTTCTATGAGGCCAGTATCACCTTAATACCAAAACCAAATAAAAATACCTCAAGAAAAGAAAATTGCAGACCAAGATTCTTGATAAACATAGATGTAAAAATTCTAAATAAAATATTAGCAATATGCATTTAAAACCATATCAAGAAAATTGTATACCATGACCAAGTTGGTTTCATTCCAGGGATGCAAGGCTCATTGAACATACATAAAGCAAAACATGTAATTCACAACATAAATAGAACTAAGGACAAAAATCACATGTTCATCTCAAGAGATGCTGAAAAAGTGTATAACAAAAACCAACATCCATTCATATTAAAAACACTGTAGAAAATCAGAATAGAAGGAACTTAGCATCATAAAGGTAATAAACAATAAACCCAAAGCCAACATCATATTGAATGGAGAAAAACTGGGGATGCCCCAAATCACCACTCCTTTTTAATATAGTACTTGAGACTTTATCCAGAGTGCTAAGGCAAGAAAAAGAAATCAAAGGAATACGAATAGGAAAAGAAGAACTGAAGTTTTCCCTCTTTGCAGATGACATGATCCTATACTTAGAAAACTCAAAAAAACTCAACTAAAAGACATAGAGCTGATTAACAAATTCAGCAAAGTATCAGAATAAAAAATCAATCTAAAAGAAATCAGTAGCTTTTCTATATGCCAACCATGAATTCACTGAAAAAGAAATCCAGAAAACAATTCCATTCACAAGGACCTCATAAACACTAAGATACCTAAGAATAAATCTAACCAGAAGGTAAAAGAACTCTACAATGAAAATTATAAAAACACTGAATAAATAAACTGAAGAAGATCTTAGAAGATGGAAAGATCTCCCAGGCTCTTGGATAGACAGAATAAATATTATCAAAATGGCCATTCTACAAAAAGTGATCTACAGAGTCAATGCAATTTCTATCAAAATACAAATGTCATTCTTCACAGACCTAGAAAAATCAGACCTAAATTTCATATGGAAAAACAAAAGACCTCAAATATACAAAATGATTCTCAGCAATAAAAACCATGGAGGAAAGGCCGGGTGTGGTGGTGCACACTTGTAATCCCAGTACTTTGGAGGCTGAGACCGGAGGATCTGGGTTCACAGCCAGCCTCAGCTACTCAGTGAGGCCCTCCGCAACTTCGTGAGACCTGGTTTCAAAATAAAGTACAAAAAATAGGTTCGGGGGTGTAGCTCGGAGGTAGAACGCCCCTGGATTCAATCCCTGGTACGGCAAGAAAAAACAAAAACAAAAACATGGAGGAAGCATCACAATCCCTGACTTCAAATTATACTACAGAGATACACTATTAAAAATAACATGGTATCGACACAAAAACAGACACATAGATCAATGGAACAGAATAGAAGGTACAGAAACAAATTCATACACTTATAACCAATTGATTTTCAACAAAGATACCAAAAACATATGCTGGAGAAAGGACATTGTTTTCAACAAATGATTTTTGGGAAAACTGATTATCCATTTGTAGAAAAATGGAATTAAATCCCAAGCTCTCACTCTGTAGAAGTGTCAACTTAAGATAGATCAAAGACATGAAAATTAGACAATAGACTTTGAAATTACTAGATAAGGGCATAGGACCAGCACTATAGCATATAGGCACAGGTAGAAACTTCCTCAATAAGACCCCAAAGCTCAGGAAATTAAACCTACCATTAGTAAACGGGATGATATTAAACTAAAAAGTCTCTGTTCCTCAAAGGAAACTATCAAGAGCCTAAACAGAGAGCCTACAGAATGGGAGAAAATCTTTGCCAACTACTCTTCTGATAGAGGACTAATATCTAGAATATACAAAATACTGAAAAGACTTAACACTAAAAAACAAATACCCAATTAAGAAATGGGCAATTGAACTAAATAGACATTTCACAAATGAAGAAATATGAATGGTCATTAAATAAATGAAAAAATGAATATTCAACATCATTAGCAATCAGGGAGATGCAAATTAAAACTACACTGAGATTCCTTCTAACCCCAATCAGAATAGCAACCATCAAGAAGTCAAACAATAAACAACAATAAGTGTTGGTGAGAATGTGGGGAAACAGGAACTCTTCTACATTTTTGGTGTGATTGCAAATTAGTTCAGCTGCTATGGAGATCAGTGTGGAGATTCCTCAAAAAACTGGGAATGGATCCACCATATGATCCAGCTACACCACTCCTGGGTATTTTTCCAAAGGAACTGAAATCGGAATATTATTGTAATACATGCCTATCCATGTTTATGGCAGCACAATTCACAATAGTGAAATTATGGAACCAACCTGGGTGTCTATCAACAGATCAATGGATTGCAAAATTATAGGATATACACATAATGAAATTCTACTTAGCAATAAAGAAAAACAAAATTATGTCATTCACAGGAAAATGAATGGAACTGGAGAACATTGTTATGTGAAAATAGCCAGTCACAGAAAGTGAAGGGTCATATTTTTTCTCTCATGTGGAAGTTATTGAGGTAGTAATTGGTATATAAGAGGGACTTTAGATAAAGGAGGAGAAACCACAGTGGAGCGAGGGAGGTGGTATGGGGGAGAGTAAGGGAGAGGGAGAATTAATGAAGGAACTATTTCCAAGGACATTACATATGTACATGAGAATACCAATGCCAATCTCAAAATCATATATGGGGAAGTTGGGGTATGGGGAAGGAGCCAGGAGAAAACTCAACAACTGCTCTGTGCATGCATGTCACTGTCACTATTTACTACATTATGATGTGAGACAGACTATAATTTACCAATAAAAGTATTTTAAAAAGAAAATATTACAATAGAAAAATAAAATATATAAACAACAAAAAAATCAAACATGGAGTTACATGTGGTGGTGCACACCTATAATCCCAGTGCTTCAGAAGCTGAGATAGTAGGATTGCAGGTTTGAGGCCAGTTTCAGCAATTTAGCAAGACCTCATATCAAAATTTTAAAAAATAAGGGCTGGTGTATGGCTCAGTGGTAGAATATCCTTGGATTCAATCTGCAGTACCAAATAAACAAATAAATAAATAAAGGAATCAGACATGGAAGGATGTGGTTGGTCATAGCAGGATTTGCTTTTGCTTTACCACCTTAAACCTTAGTCCTTCCTCTCTCAAACCTGCACCTGACCTTTAGCATTGACTAAAGGAATGTAGCCCTTGTTCAAAAATGCCCTTCTGAGTATGTCTGGGTATTTTGTTATTTGAGATCCTTATTAGTTCATCCTCTGTGCGGCAGAATGCATGAGACCAATCCCCAGAGACAGGATTACATTTAGAAACAGACACTTAAGTGTTGAGAATAGAAAATAAATGATCTCACTTAGCATTTCCAGCTCACCACTTTTACTGGTTGGTTTGGATCATCCCTCTGGAGTAGGAAAGGTGGTAGAGGCACATACTCTCTTTTCCAGCTCACATGCTATGTAG
Source organism: Glis glis (assembly GCA_004027185.1). NCBI lineage: Eukaryota > Metazoa > Chordata > Mammalia > Rodentia > Gliridae > Glis > Glis glis. Next base: position 7,232 of record PVJS01034934.1, read on the forward strand.
AGAGGAGCCAAACCATCAAAGGAAAAAAATTGAGCAAGTCCTCATTTCCTTTCACTACCCAAAGCTTCTTGTCGTGCTCTTATCTAAGGTGTTTTTCTTTTGACCAATCCCCTCAGCCCTGATGCCAACTCCAGATGCATTACTCTTTCTCAGGCTTCCAGAGTTAATTTGGTCTTTGCTCCACAGCAGTTACCTATGTGACCACAGTGGAACTTCGGCTGGTCTACCTCCCCTACTAGGCTGTGTGTTCATCTCTGTGACTCACCCAGCAGGGTTCGTGGCACAAAGAACAGCTGCCTGACACAGTACAAAGAGTGTTGTGCCTGTAGTCATTTGGGCAGCAATGCAGATCTGTCCCCAGCTCATCACTCATTGTGCTCTATTAAATAAGTTTCCTCAGTTATTTGAGCCTCAGTTTCTTAATCTGTAAAATAGGAATAATGATATCTTCTTTATAGAATTGTTACAAGGATTAGAGGTAGCAAATGCAAAGTGCTTATAGTGCAGTAGAAAATTAATACATAATTTATTATTACATCACATGCCTAATAAATATGTACTAAATTTAAAAAATGACAGATTGTTATGATAATATTTACTGTGAACCTCAGGTCTCCATACCTACTTAAAAACAGATATCATTTTTCTTTCTCCTTTTCCCCCATTTTCTCTTCTACAGAAATATACTTCCCATGAAGAATTATAGAATGAGGGGAGAAGGATGGGTTTTATTTACTCGAGGTATAAATAAGCCCTTATTTGTGAAAATTCTATTGCATTGACATCTCTCACTTTATATACAAACACACATTCTATGTGTGTATTATATACATATAGTACAACCCAAACTCTAGATACTATAATACAGTATGTAGCATAGCCAAAATGCTTACTAGATAGGAAAAGAAGTATAAAAAGGCCTCTGCACTGTCCCTTTGCAAGAGCACTTCTCTGATGGCTGTGTGCAGAGGACGGACAGCAGCAGGCTATCTAAACAGCCACCATATGGTCAGCTTGAAGAGGAAAAGCCTTCAGGTAGGAGGCCAGAACCATTCCAAGGACATAGTAAAGCAGAATTTCCAAGCTCATGGTAGAAAATGGCCTGGGATGCTCAGGGCAGGGAGGCAATGAGGACCAATTTTCTACTTAAGCAGTCTATATATCATTCATTTTTTGTTACTGATGCAATTTTTAAGCAAAGTGGTTGATATTATTATGAAAACCAGGCCTTATACTGCAGTGGATAGGGGAAAGGGTTTGTAAAATTAATGAAACATTAGAGTTCATATCCGTTGGGGTTTAAAATGGGTTATGTTATCATTTATGACACATATTTGACTAGTTCTGGCTCTAATCTAGGAGTGCAAGAGACAGACATCATCATTCAGATATTTTGAAGCAAATGTCTCTTTGGAATCATACATACCTGCATCAGTTCAAATGTATTTCCTTGCTGGGTAATTTTGGATATATTTATATATATGAAGAGATACACACATATATACACATATATGTATACATATATCTTATTTTATATAATATACATACATAGGTGTATAATTGAATCATGGTGAGGATTAAATGCAGTATTAGGTTCTTGGTAAATGATAGCTATCATTATTTTTATTTATAATGCCATTCTACCCACAGACACGAACACATGCACCCAGACACATGCATATGCACCTGCATGCATGCCATGCATGGTGCTGACAACAAAAGCCATTGTTTAGATTAGTCAGACACCTGCTCTTGGATTGATTCCACCACAGATGAAGTTCTGCCATTAGATAAACCACATAGAGCTTCTCCACATACTATCAACATTTTCCATTTTCCTTGCTTCATGTCTTATTTCTTATGTAAGATTTCAAAAAAATTATTGTTATTGACCCATATATGCAAAAAGACTTTTGTGTGTGGTATGTGGTACTGGGGAATGAAACAAGAAGTATTCTACCTCTGAGCTATACTGCAGCCATATTTTACTTTTATTATGAAACAGGGTTTGCTAGTTTGATGAGTCTCACTTTTTGCTAAGGGCTGTCTTTGAACCTGCAATCCTCCTGTCTCACCATCCTAAGTACTGGGATTACAGGCATATGCCACCACACCAGGCCAGACTTTTCTTTAACTTTCACATACACACATATACATACACACATCTCATTGTTGGTATCCGAATTTGCATCCAGAACTGTGAATGCTTAAAATTAAATATTATGCATGTATATTTTAAAGTCTTTTGGTTTTTTTAGCTATCTTTCAGCCTTGTTCCAGGATTCTTAGTCATTGTGTTCTTTCCCTTCCCATTTTGGCCCTCTGTAATTTGCTTTCTGCCTGTCTCCCATCACATTCCCACATATTTTTTATGAAGAACAACTTAACTCGCTTTTTTGTTTACTTGTTTCCTCTCAACTCATGCCAGCAAGGTAGCTCTCATTTTCTGTCTCCAAGTGGCTGATCAAGATATTTTCCTAAACAAAGACAACTTCTTCCCTCAGGGGATGGCTGTTGCCTGATAAACTATTGGACTCTGGGTGTGTGCTGTCCTCTCTCTCTCCAGTCAGCTATTCCTACTGTGTTCAGTTATTCACTATATACCCAGCTAGAAAACTTAAATAACCTTGTTCTGAGTCTTGTGTTAGTTCTTGAGCATTGTGTTAGTCAGCTTTTCATCATTGTGGCCAAAATACCCGACAAGAGCAATTTCAAAGGAGAAAAGTGTTCTACTCATGCTGTCAGAAGATTCAGTCCATAGTTGGCTGGCTCATGTTCTTTGGGCCTGAGGTGAGGCTGAGCACCATCATGGAAGGGGTGTGGCAGAGGAATGTTGCTTAGCTTATGGTAGCCAGGAAATGGCATTCTATCTCTGAGCTACCCACCCCCAGTGCTTTTTATTTTGAAAATAGGGTCTCACTAAGTTGCTGAGAGTCTCACTAAGTTGCTGAGGCTATTCTCTAACCAGCAATCCTCCTGTCTCATCCTCCCTAGTTACTGGGTTACAGGCATGCACCACCATGCCTACCTCCCAGAGATCTACTTCCTCCAAGTCTCACCTCCCAGTAATCCACTGACTCATGATAATCCACTGATGAGATCATAGCCCTTGCAATATAATCGCTTCCCCAAAGCCCGGGTTCTGAACAGTGCTGCTTTAGGAACACTACAGGGGCTTATGTGGCAACAAAGAAATTTGCCAGGTCTGTGTCTTTGCAGATCATCCCTGCAGAGGTGGCATTGGGGGCCATAGTCAGACACAGCAGAAACATGAATTAGCAGACAGCCTTTAGTGACACTCAGGCAGGAGGAACCTAGAGTTGGCAGTTTGCCATGCCATTGTGGGGGATCCAGCTATCACCACAGGACAGCCATCCATGGTGTCTGTGAGGTAAAATAACTCAGCTTACTGAGTTGCAGGCTCAGAAAGCTATAATCTCCTGCCTGGCTGTGTTTGGGCACTACAAGCACCAATGCCAGAGGCCAACATGGGCTCGTGTGAACAGCAGTGGTGACCCCTGGGGCTAAATAACTGAGTCACCCAAATCCCAGGCTCAGAACAGTACAATCTCTCCCTGCTAGAGCTTGGGCCCTGAAAGCAGGGAGACCAGGGGCAGGCAGGGGTTCACATGATCACAGCTATAGGCTGGGAACCCAACACTCTGTGCCAACAGAGTTTGTTCCTGGCATGCATGCATGCTGGTAACTGACAGTGCTCCACATGATTGTAACCAGCAGATCAGCAGCAGTGTCCCTGAACCATCGAAGCTCAGCAAGCTGGGCCACAAGTTCATAACATACCAATCGCTGGGCCTGCTGAGCTTAGGCCCATTGGCTACAAAGGCCAGTGGTCAGCACGCTGCAGTTTAGTGAGTTCACAAACAGCAGAGCAGCAGTGGTGTCTGTGGGGCATTAAATCACAACCAGCAGGCTGCAGGCTCTGAACGGAACATCATAGTCTCTGGCCCTATGGATTCAGGACCTGGAGAGCATGGTGTCTTGCAGCCAATCAGAGAATCCTGTTTGCCTGCACTAAGAAATATATCTTGTTAAAGAGGATCTGGGGGACAAAGTCAAAAGTTTGATTATATGAGACAGATACACCCAGCATAGACCTTATTATAAAGTGACAAAAAATAAACACAGGACTCACACACAAAGAGTAAAAGATGCCAGACAACAGAAATACAAACATAAGAACTCTGAAAACATGAGAACGAAGAACAACGAGGAAACAATAAACTCCCACAACTCAATAACAAGGGAGATCACTAATACTGACCTGCAGGATATGCCAGAAGGATAATTCTGAATTTTGATCTTCAATATGATCAAAGGCCTCAATGAAGATGTACAGGAAATGAAAGAGCATATCAATAGAGAAATTGAGGCCCTAAGTAAAAATGAAAAAGAGGCTTTTAGTGAAATGAAGGAGTCAATAAATGAATTACATACTGCAATAGAAACTGCCTCTGGCAGGCTAGGCCACGTGGAAAACAGAGTATCACTCTTGGAAGACAGTTCATTCCAAACTGAAAACGCAGTCAACAATATAAAGAAGACAATACAACGACACGATCTGAACATCCAAGAAATATTGTATAATATGAAATTACCTTATGGATAATAGGCATTGAAGAAAATCTAGAAGGACAAACCAAGGGTATCAGAAACCTCTTCAGAGAAATAATTGCAAAGAATTTCCCAAACATAGAAAAAGACTTGGACATCCAAGTACAGGAGACATTCAGGACACCAACAAGACAAGATCAAAGAAGCACTTCTCCATGCCATGTAATAATCAAAATGACTATCATAGCCGGGCATGGTGGCACACGATTGTAATCCCAGTACTTTGGGAGGCGGAGACCGGAGGATCCGGGTTCGCAGCCAGCCTCAGCTCTCTCGCTCTCTCTGTCTCCCTGTCTCTCTCTCTCTCTCTCTCTCTCTCTCCTTAGCGAGGCCCTCCGCAACTTCGTGAGACCCGGTTTCAAAATAAAGTATAAAAAATAGGGCCAGGGGCGTGGCACGGAGGTAGAACGCCCCTGCGTTCATTCCCCTGTACCACACACAAAAAAAATGACTATCATAGGCCTATGGAAGAATCTTAAAAGCATTGATAACAAAATAACAGGTGACATTCAGGGACAAAACAATAATAATCACTCCAGACTTTTCAACCCAAGTCATGAAAACAAGAAGGGGCTGGAATGATGTACTCCAGACCCTGAAAGAAAATAACTTCCAACCAAGACTACTATATCCAGCAAAGATAGCATTCAAATTGATGGAGAAATAGAAATACCCCAAGACAAGCAAAAACTAATAAAAGAATTCATGACTACCAAGCCAGCATTAGAGAAAATACTTAAAGAAATAACACAAAGAAGAAAAAAGAAGCAAATACAAGAACATGAGAAGGGGCAAACTCCACCAGATATACAACTAAGTGAAGGAGAAATAACACATCAAACCAAAAATAGAACTCAAAATGATAGGAAACAAAAGTCATATCTCAATAATAACACTGAATGTCAAAGATCTTAATTTCCCAATTAAAAGGCATAGGCTGTCAATGTTGGTTAAATAACATAATCCAACTATATGCTGCTTACATGAAACTTACATTACAGGCAAAGATATTCATACGCTAAAGGTGAAAGGATGGAAAAAGATATACCATGCAAATGGATACTGAAAACAAGCAGGGGTAGCAATGCTCATAACCAACAAAACAGAGTTTAAGCTAAAACATATAAGGAGAGACAAAGCAGTCTCTTCTTATTCATAAAAGGAATAATTCAACAAGAAGATTTAATGATAGTAAACATTTATGCCCCAAATGTGGGTGGACCTACTTTTATAAAACAAATTCTTCAGGACATTAGGTCTCAAATAGACCCAAGTACAATAATATTGGGAAACATAAACATACTACTCACACCACTAGATCGATCTTCCAGGCAAAAGATGAGTAAAGACTCTTCAGACCTAAAGAACACTATAAACCAAATGGACCTATTAGATATATACAGAATATTTCAACTAAGAACAGCTGGAACATTCTTCTCTGCTGCTCATGGAACCTTCCCCAAATAGGTCACATTTGGGGCCACAAAGTAAGTAGCAGCAAATTTAAAAAAAATGTAATATAATCCCCTGCATCTATTCAGATCATAATGGAATGAAAGTAGAAATCAACAACAGTGAGATCCAAAGAAATTACGTAGATATATGGAACCTGAATGATACACTCTTGAATGAGTACTGGATCAGAGAAGAAATAAGGGGAAAATAATAAAATCCTAGAATAAATGAAAATAGACTCACAATGTACCAAAATCTATGGGACACTTTGAAGGCAGTTTTAAAAGGAAAATTTATAGCACTGAGTGCCCACATAAGAAAAACAGAAAGCCACCAAATAACCAACCTAATGACACACCTCGAGGACCTAGAAAAACAGGAAAAACAGGAACAGTCTAATCCCAAAGCCAGTAGAAGGCAGGAGATCATTAAAATCAGAGCAGAAATCAATTAAACAGAGAATGAAAACACAATACAAGGGATCAACAAAACAAAAACCTGGTTCTTTTAAAAACGTTAACAGGAATGATAAACTCTTAGCTAACCTAACCAAAATAAAGAGAGAATCCACCCAAATTATTAAAATCAAAAATGAAAAAGGAGGCATCACCACAGACAGTGGGGAAATCCAGAGGATAATCAGAAACTATTTTGAAAATTTAGATTTCAATAAACTGGAAAATATGGAAGAAATCAACAGATTTTTAGGCACATACAACCTACTTAAATTGAACAAAGAATATATAGAAAATATAAATCAACCAATAGAAAGCAAAAAGATAGAAGCAGCAATGAAAAGACTTCCATCAAAGAAAAGCCCAGGTCCAGAAGGATTCCCAGCTGAATTCTACAAAAATTTACAGAAGAACTCAACTCAATATTTCACAAGTTACTCAATGAAATTGAAATAGATAGAATTCTTCCAAACTCATTCTAAGAGGTCAGAATCACCTTACTACCAAAACTGAATAAAGATTCCTCAGGAAAAGAAAAATACAGATCAATATCATCGATGAACATAAATGCAAAAATTCTAAACAAAATACTAGCCATGTGCATTCAACACCACATCAAAAAAATTGTACACCATGACCAAGTTGGTTTCAGCCCAGGAATGCAAGGCTGATTCAACATATGAAAATCAATACATTTATTCACCATATAAATAGAGCTAAGAACAAAAATCACACGATCATCTCAATAGATGCTAAAAAAGAATTTGACAAAATCCAACATCCATTCATGTTAAAAAAATGTAGAAAATCGGAATAGAAATAACTTACCTCAACATCATTAAGGCAATATACAATAAACCCATAGCCAATATCATATTGAATGGGGAAAAACTGCAGGAATTCGCTTTAAAATCAGGAACAAGAAAAGGATGCCCACTATCACCACTCCTTTTCAACATAGTGCTCAAGACTCTTGCCAGAGTGATAAGACAAGAGAAGGATATCAAAGGAATTCAAATAGGGAAAGAAAATTAAAATTATCTCTATTTGCAGATGACATGATTCTATATCTAGAAGACCCAAAAAACTCAACTAAAAGACTACTAGAGCTGATTAACAAATTCAGCAAAGTAGCAGGATACAAAAATCAATCTAAAAAACATCAGTAGCTTTTCTCTATGCCAACCATGAATCCACTGAAAAAGAAACCCAGAAAACAACTCCATTCACAATAACCTCAAAACCAATAAAATACCTAGGAATAAACCTAACCAAGGAGGTAAAAGATCTCTACAGTGAAAATTATAAAACACTAAAGAAAGAAATTGAAGAGGGCTAAATGTGTAATGTGTGCATGTATGATGTTCATACCCTGACATACATCAAAATGTATAATTACAATGCACCAATAAATGAACATAAAAAAATAGGGAAAAAATGCAAGGCCCATAGCAAGGCATGCACTAAATGGTAATTAGTTTTGTCTGACCAAAAACCTAAAAAAAAAGAAGAAATTGAAGATATTAGAAGATGGAAAGATCTCCCTTGCTCTTGGATAGACAGAATAAATATTATCAAAATGGCCATTCTACCAAAAGTTATCTACAGAGTCAATGCAATACCTATCAAAATACCAATGTAATTCTTCACAGACCTAGAAAAGTCAGTCATAAATTTCATATGGAGAAACAAAAGACCCAGAATAGCCAAAGCAGTTCCCAGCAATAAGAACCATCCAGGAGGCATCACAATTCCTGACTTCAAATTATATTACAGAGCTACAGTAATAAAAACAGTATGGTATTGGCACAAAAACAGACACATAGACCAAAAGAATAGAATAGAAGATACAGAAACAAATCCATACATGTATAGCCAATTGATTTTTGACAAAGATGCCAAATATATATGTTGGAGAAAGGCAGCCTTTTCAACAAATGATGCACAAAAAACTGGTTATCCAGTTGTAGAAAATGTAACTAAATCTTTACCTCTCACCCTGCACAGGGCTCAACTCAAGATGAATCAAAGACCTGGAAATTAGACCAGAGACTCTGAAGCTACTAAAGGAAGGTATAGGTCCAACACTCCAACATATAGGCACAGGTGGAAACTTCCTCAATAAGATCCTCAAAGCTCAGGAAATTAAAACAAGAATTAATAAATTGGATGGCATAAAACTAAAATGTTTCTGCTCATCAATGAAACCATCAAGATCCTAAAGAGAAAGCCTATACAATAGGAGAAGATCTTTGCCAGTTATCCCTCTGATAGAGGACTAATATCTAAAATATACAAAGAACTTAACAAACTTTACACTAAAAAAAACAATAATCCAATCCAGACATGAGCAATTGAACTAAATAGACACTTCACAAAAAAAGAGGAACAAATGGCCAATAAATACATGAAAAAAAGTTCAACATCAGTAGCAATCAGGGAGATGCAAATCAAAACTACACTGAGCTTCCACCTAACCCCAATAAGAATGGCAATCATCAAGAAGTTAAAAAAACAATAAATGTTGGAGAGGATGTGGGGAAATTGGAACTCTTCTACACTGTTGGTGGAATTGTAAATTAGTTCAGCTGCTATGGTGATCAGTGTAGAGATTCCTCAGAAAACTGGGAATGGATCCACCATATTATCTGGTGATTCCACTCCTGGGTATCTTTCCAAAGGGGCTGAAATCAGAGAACTACAGTAATATATGCATATCCATGTTCATAGCAGCACAAGTAACAATAGCCAAATTATGGAAACAACCTAGGTGTCCATCAACAGATGAAAGGATTACAAAATTTTGGGATAGCCACACTGTGGAATTCTACTCAGCAATAAAGAAGAATAAAGTTATGTCATTTCCAGGAAAATGGAAGGACCTGGAGAACATTATGTTAAGTGAGATTAGCCAATTATAGAAAGAGAAGGGTCATGTTTTCTCTAATATGCGGAAGCTAGGGAGTAATTGGGATACCAGAGGAACTCCAGATACTGGAGGAGAAACCTCAGTGGAGCCAGAGAAGTAGCTTAATGGAAGGGGAGAGGGAAGAGTGAGGATCATTGAAGGAATCACTACCATCAGCTTTGTGTACATATGTGAAAATACCAATGTGAATCTCAGTACTCTGTAGGGAGAAGGAGGGGATAGGGAGGGAGCAGGGGTAGGCCCACCAAGTACTGTGTGCATGTATGTCACTGTCAATATGATTTACATTATGATGTGAGACTATAATTCACCAATAAAAGTATATAAAATAATAATTTTATAAATTAAAAGTATTTTATATGGTATTATAAAAATTCTGATGGGTAAATTGGAACAGCCTTGACTGGAGTTAGGGTCAATGAATAAACTTTAATCTATCCCAGTACTCCAATGCCATACCTCTTGAAACATTTCTCTCCTCTCCTCTTCTTTTCTTTCTTTTCGTTTCCTTTTTTTTTTAATTTTTCCCTTTCCTTTTCTTGTGGTACTGGGGATAGAACCCAGGGAAATTCTACCTCTAAACAACCCTCCAGCCCTATTATTTTTTTTTTATTTTGAAGCAGGGTTTCACTAAGTTACAGTATGCTAACCTCAAACCTGTGATCCTTCTGTCTCAGCCTTCCAAATACTGAGATTATGGACAGGACCAGGCTCTTTGGAAACATTTCTAATGGGGGAAAAATGTTGAACAGATGATTTCACTTTATAGGTGGAAAATAGAGTCACTCCTGAGTAAACTGAGTCATTTCTTATTGCTTCTTGACAATATTTTTTAAAAAAATGAAAGAAAATCTTTGTTTACTTAAAATAAAGAAAAAAAAGAAATATCAATAGGCATTTCAATAGGCATTTCACTGAATCTATACATCATTTGGTAGTATTGCAATCTTAACGATATTTCTTACAACCCATGAACATGCGATGCTTTTCATTTATCTAGATATTTAATTTCTTTCAACGCTGCTTTGTACCTTTTCAGTGTAAAAGTCTTACACTCCTATGGTTAAATATAGTACTAGGTATTTTATTATTTTGATGGTATTATAAATAAATTACATAGAAATATAGCTGATATTCTATGTTAGTCTGTGATACGTGGATTAAACCATCAATAATACCAACCCCAAATAAGGAAATAATAACAGATGAGATATATATGTGAGGAAAAGAGAAGCCCTATCCTTAACCAGGGAAAAGATGTGTTTATAAGACCTGTGCCTGTCTTATAAGTTATTGTTTCAGCTTCAGGCTCCACTTCCTGTATTAGGCTTTTCAATTCTTTACAAACATATTTCAGTTTTGTCATCTGTTCCTTTTTAGTCCTGCCACTAGGGGGTGGCGGAGAGTCTGCAAAGCTGGAAGAGGCCGAAGGGATTGGTTCCTTTCCCTTTGTTCCCTGTGGTCTTCTTGTCTCCTCACCCCAGCAATGGTTCTTCATCATGCTGCAAGTCTCCCACAACAGCAGCTGGGTTCAATTTACAATTCTCCAATGCTTGCAAGAGACACCAGTCCCAACAGAGCAGAGTCTTTTCCTTAAGAGTTCTGGATTTCAGCGCCATAAGGATTTCACTCTGAGTTTCTAACATCTAATTCCAATCTGTACCATTGTTCTCTCAATCCTAAGAATAGAAACTACTTCTTGTGGTTGCTGTCTCCATAATACCTTGGTAACCTAGCTAACAACTTTGTACCTTTGTAATGATTCTTTATATAACATTTTCTATGTTCCCATAACTAGTGTGGACTCTAGCTCCTAACTAGGCCCTGATAGATACAGGAGCCAGCCCTTGTTGAGCATCTGCTGTGTGCCAAGTACTGAGACAGCTCTTTCCATTTCTTTTCCCAGGTAAGTGAGAGATTATGTATAATAGTATCAGATGTGTTTATCAGGAAAGAAACTAGCCTTTTCCTTGTCCTCACCCACATTTTCTGCTCAGCTACAAGTGATGGGGGAGAAAAAAGACTCTGAAGTCTAGACAGTTTGTACCCTGATCCACCAATTTCCAAGGGGAATTCTGCATGCAGAGGACTCCTTCTCAAGTTCACAGAGAAAAATGTCACCAATGGTTGTGTCCTTGACCAGCATTGCCCAATAGAATTTTATGCAATGGTAGAAATCTTCTCTATCTGCACTGTCCAATACCACAGACACTTGTTACATATGACTACTGAGCACTTGATTGTAACTTGTGTGACTAAAGAGCTGGATATTAATTTTGATTTTTAACGTAAATGTCCATATATGGCCAGTGATAGTATATCGGACAGCCAAATTCGACCATTCCAGGCATCAGCGGACTTGGGTGTGGCTGATGAAGCACCTCCAAGACTTCTGGATGTATGATTTCACAGCAAATACAAATGCCAGTTGGGATTGTTAAATTCTGTGTCTAGGTGACTTGTCAATGAGCTCTCATGTATGAAAAGACTGTCAAAAACAGATCCTTCATGCTGGGGCTCACCTCCACAGGTGCCAGGGAGCGTCTTGCCTTGGGGAAGAAAGCAAATCTATACTCCATGATTAGCGTGTGATTATATTTTACAGACAGGCATCAATGCCTGGTGATTTTGATGCACTTGGCTTTTATCTTGTGAGATTTATTTAAAGAAGCACACGCATGGCTTAGAGCCTCAGGGAATGATAACACATAAAAACAAGAAAGCATAAAAGAAAGCAAAAGAAAACCTGCCTCATTTCTAAAAAGGCTCTCTCCTCTTTCAGGTACCTCCAAATCCTACCACCTGCATCTCTTCTCTTTTTAAATCCCTTCCCTAGCTCGACTCTTATGGAATGTTCTTCATTATTAACCCATTGGAGAAACTACACCCCTCTAACCCTCCAACTTTTAGTAGAAGATGAAAACAAAGGGCAAAAGACAAGCAGTGTTCAATGAGAAATGGGAATCAAGAAGAGGGAAGAATTGTATTTGTAGTGCTTTATTTCTGTAAAAAAACAAACAAAAAAAAAACCTGGAAGTAAGGCTGGGGATGTAGCTCGGTGGAAGACTGCTTACCCTAGCATGCAGGAGGCCCTGGGTTTAATCTTCAGTACTGCCAAAACAAAACAAAAGCTGGAAGTAAATATAATTTTAACTTATTTCTATATGATGGGTGGTATTTATTCTTACTCTTCTTACTTCAGTCCAGTATTAAAAAAAATTCAAAAGTACAAAGAAAAGCAATGGTAGAAAAACGATAATCCCACATAGTGCCCTGCTCTGCTTTTTCATGTTGGTGTTTTCAGCTATTATTATTCCAGAACAGATGGATCTTTATAGTGTCCATGTTGTTACGTTAATGTTATCCATAACTATTTATGTTTCACTTTTTTTAAGTTCTTTTGGTATTTATTTGGAAATGTCCTTGAATAAGATTGTTTCCATTAAATACACACGGGGTAGAGGGTCACTTAGAACATATCGCAGAACTGTCCTGGATTTAACCCTCCATGATACATGTGTACATCTCCTTATATGTGTTCATAGTAGGTTGTTAAAAGCTCTCACCACTTAAATCAACGACAGTAAATAGGTTAAAAGTTCAGGACTAAAGGAATAAAGTAATGAGAACTCAGAAAAGCTATACTGCAACATAGGTGTTTTAAAGTACTTGCTTCTTCAGGTCGGTTTCAGCTTCAAATATTTTCTTTATGGGCCTCTGAGTTCATTTATCTTTATCAGACTATGTATGCCAATTTTGGTTTGGAAATGTTGGCCTGATATCTAAATATCAAATGGAGCAGTCTACTCTTTCTGAGTGGTTTTGTTTCTATGGCTGTTGCCTTCTGGAGGTTGGACGAGTTCCAAAGGTGAGAAGAATAAAGGCTCTTTTCCAAGAACTTCTCAAAGCTGAGCTGAAACATGTTACTTGCTGTAATAACTTTTCCTGCCTGTCTCTTGTTTTGCTGGCACTCATTATATGATGGCCACACTGGAAGTGTTTGAGTGGTGTTTCCAATAGAAAAATAATTTTAATCTTTCAGAGTTCTCATATAGAAATGTTTAAAGACTGCAATGGATGTTGATGGGTAGTGATACTCTTATTTGACATAAAAATCTTGGTAGTAAATAGCAGGCCTGGTAGATCATGAAGCAGGAAAATGGTATAAAACCAGACATTATTCCTACATGGGGTTTCTACAAAAACAACAGGGCATTGTTGCATTCTATATAAAATACTCTTATTTTCTTGTTTATCATGATAGACTTTTTCATTGGATATCCTTCTATATTAGGTCTCTAAACAAATGGTATTCTGGCCTTTTATCAGGTCATTTATTGTTTAGGATCTTATATACATTTTATTAAGAATATACATATTTTAAGACAGGCGTGGTAGCGCACGCTTGTAATCCCAGTACTTTGGAAGGCGGAGACCGGAGGATCCGGGTTCGCAGCCAGCCTCAGCTCGCACGCACGCTCTCTCTCTCTCCCTGTCTCTCTCTCTCTCTCTCTCTCCCTGTCTCTCTCTCTCTCTCTCTCTCTCTCTCTCTCTCTTCTTAGTGAGGCCCCCCGCAACTT
>PVJS01034935.1:0-21281 GCA_004027185.1 Glis glis
CATCAAATTTGATAGATATCTTTGCTGGGTAGACAAATCTTGGCTGGAGGTTGTTTTCTTTCAGAGTTTGAAGTATGTCACTCCAGGCCTTCCTGGCTTTCATGACTTGATTTGGAAGGTCGGGAGTGATTCTTATCGGTTTGCCTCTGAATGTTACTTGCTCTTTTGCTTTCGCTGCCTTTAAGATTCTCTTCTTGGCCTCTACATTAGTCAGTTTGATTATTATGTGGCGTGGTGAACCTCTTCTCTGATCCTGTCTATAGGTGGTTCTATATGTTTCCTGTACCTGTGTATCGACCTCTCTTTCTATGTTTGGAAAATTTTCTAATATTACTTCTCTTGAATAGATTGTTGATTCCTTTAGTTTCAGTTTCTAATCCCTCTTCTATGCCTATTATTCTTATGTTTGCTCTTTTAAGACTGGCTGAGATCTCTTCAATGTCCGATTCATGCTGTTGAATTGTTTATTTCTAATTTATATACTATGTGCTCATTTTTGGAGAGGTCATCTTCTAAGAGTGAGATTCTGTTTTCCATGTGGTCTAGTCTATTGTTGATGGTCTGTATTGATGCTTACATTTCAATTATTGCATCCTTCACTTCCTTCAGAGCTTCTTTTTGATTCCTGCTTATTTGTTCCTTCATTTCTATCAGGCTCTCATGGAATTCTTTTCGGAAATCCTGTATCATTTCCTCTATTAAACTTCTGTATTGTCCTTCTGGCAATCTTTGCACTTCTGAGTTGGCGCATTCTGTTGTTGTGGGATTATGGGGGCTCATTGTTTCTTTTCTATTCTTCCTTTTCATGGTTTCACGTTTCTTATGTGTATGCCTTTGTTGCTTTTGGTAGCTCTTCCTCTCTCACTCTATAGGTATCCTATGTCAAATCCCTCTCCCTTTATATTTTCTTATCCTGGGTGTAGATAGTTGCTACTAGGTGAGCCTTAAAGATGAGTGGCCTTTTCTGAGTGGTTATTCCCACTTGCTTGGTATAATGTCCTTTTGCAGGCCCAGTTCTTGGTCTCCTTCAGTGATTGGGACCCTTGTCTGGTGCCTCTCGCTACCTGTGTGTGGGACCAGTGCCGCTGTTGCCCCTCTCTCTGCAAGCGTGGGTCTCCACGGTCTCCACTTGGTCTGTCCCTGTGCCTCTCTCTGTCTACACCTATGGTAGAAGGCACCAGCAGGGGGCCCTGGGCTTGTGTCTCTCTTTGCCTACAAAAGCAGTGGCTGTCGCTTTGCCCCGATTCTGTGTAAACACAGAACTCCACGCTTTCCACAGAGAGGGTTGGTTTGGTCCAATTTTCCCCAGCTACCACAGTTGTATGTCCTGTGGCTATCCCCGGGGACTCTATAAGGGTGCTACGACCCCCGGGTTGCAAGTCTGTCCCACCCAAATGTCACCGGGGATTGTCTGCTTATCCACGCGTCTACCACGTCCCACAGCAGACCCCACTCCCACCTCTGCCAGGGCAATCTGCACTGTCTCAGACCCCGTGAGTCCCTGTGGCCGCGCTGGGTGGTCTCCCCACCCAACGAGACTTACGGTCTCGTTGAGCGCTGCTCTTAATCTCTGGAGTGGGGGATGGGTTCAGCCGCTGCCGCAGGTTCTGGTCAGGCCTCCGGATCCTGTGGACTCTGCCGATTGTGGATCGAACTGCTGCTCGCTTTTGTCGCTGATGCTCTGCAGTGCTGGTTATAGAAGAGCTCCCGGGCTTTGTTGGTGGTCTGCAGAAGCCGCAACGCCGGTAGCCGTTGGCGCGGTTTGACCAAGATAGCACCGCTGCCGCTTCTGGCGACGCAGCAGTTCGGGTCCGTGTCGCGCGTGGAGCGAGTCACTGCTCGGCTTCTCTGCTGCTCTTCTGCTGCTCCTGGGTTCACAGCAGGTTGCTGGCATCTCTGTTGGTCTTGTGTGGAAGCCACAATGCTGGTGGCCGCCGGTATAGTCCTGCCAAGATGGTGCTGCTGCAGCTGCTGCAGCTGATGTCGCTGCCGCCGTTTGGTCTCTCAAGTGTGGTGGAGCCACTGCTTGCTCTCGTCTCTGCTGATCTGCAGCTGCTGAGCTTCCCACGTGTCCCTGGCTTCTCTGCCGGTGGCGCGTGGAAGCCGCAATGCCGGTAGCGGCCGGCGCGGTCCGGCCAAGATGGAGCCGCCGCCTTCCCTTAGGTAAGGCGCTTGGAGGTTTTTACTTCCCTCTGTTTTGTCTTCTGGCTTTGATTCCATCGCGTTTCAAACTTTTCGTTGTTTACTTCAAGTTTGTGTTGCCTTTCTTCTGTGGAGAGGTTGTTTTCACCATAAATGAGGTGTGCATCTCAGAGAGATCGTAGCGTGGTGTCTCCCTTTGTCGCCATCTTGAACACTCCTTGATTTTTTAAAAAGTATTTTGAGTAATCTTTAATGGTATTTGCTTGTCATTTCCAAATCAGATTTCATCACCTCCCTGATTAAAAATCCTCCAATGATTTCCTGTGGCACTTACCTGAGCCTCTAAGGCCTTTATAAACCTGTACTAGCCTCTCCAGACTCTCTTGTACATTTCAGCCACAGAACCATTTTCGTTCCTGCACCTTGCCAAGCTCATCCCAGTCTTAGCGACCTTGCCCCAGCTGTTCCCCAAGTTGAAAATGCCCAGTGCCCTTCCTCCAGACCTTCCAGCACCTGCTTCTGTTCATGAAGGTCTCCCCCATCCTTCTCGCACACACCCTCCCTGTTTTAATCTACCATGACACTTGCTAACACCTAACACTTTGTCATATGTATCTTGTTGGTCTCCTCCAGTTAGAATGTAAGCACCACTCAAGCAGGGATCTAAACTCATTTGCTAATACACCTCTGGTGTTCAGAACAGTGCCCGAAGAATAAGTCATACAGTAAGGATTTATTGGATAAATGAATGCATGAATCCTAGAATCAAAATTCCTTGAAGATAATGGCTTAAAGAAAAACACTTTCTAAAGCCAAGCTGTTCTTGGTATTAATAGAAGTAGTCCAGTGCACAACTAAATTAAAATATAGCTGGCTTTCAAAAAATTTTTTTAAAACTAGAACAGTATGAAATATCAGATGAATAAAAAAATTAACCTAACACACATAGAATAGTTCTGCTGAGTTCCTTCCCCAATCCCATTGCCCCATTTCCTGGAGATAGTTGCATTATGCCTATTTCTGTTCCTTAGACAGATTCTCCTTTCTTTTTTTTTTTTAATGTTTGAGGCATTCCTGAAGCTCGCTATTCCCCACATCTCTTGCTGAGCAGACACAGAGATAGTAAAAGATGCAATTCTGACTCCCTGGTAAAGATAAGACACAGAAACATGCACAGAACCCTCTACCAGCCTCATCTGCTGCAGGTTGAGCTCTGTACTAGAAACATGAATTTAAAAGCTTCTCGGTTGCCCTGGAGGGGGGTGTGTGGCCTTCAGCCATGTGGGTGTGGGGTTCCACAGTCCCCATGACACCATGCTCTGGAGCTGGTTCCAGGAAGAGGGCCTGCATCCTGCCGTGGACCATGACATAAGCCCCAGGCTTAGCATTTCGGGCGGTCAGCAAATTGCTCTAGGGAGCATCTGGATGCGAGCCCAAAGTAGGTAAAGCCAGAGAATTCTATTGGAGGCAGCATCTCCTTTATGTCATGGAAAACACTAATCAAGTTCAGGTTGTCGGGTTTGCTAAACATGTTTTTCTTTTCTATACTGAAAAGATCCCCATTCTCCAGTCCCTGAACCCCCCAGGCCCTTTGAAAAATGGTAAGAGTTGAGGTTCCCATCACATCCTGCCTGCCTTCTGGTACACCTGAAAGCGAAATGTGATTATAAATTATAAAGCACAATTGGAACAAACAAAATAAAACATGATACAAATTAGGGCCAGTTCCTGGAAAAACAAAAGGGTCTGGTTCTGCGTATGCCCAAAGCTCTGTCACTGATTTACTGGCCAAATGGCCCATTCCAGAAAGCATTTGGAGGACCCCACGTGCCAGAAAACAATCTAATGTTTTCTAGTTCCAGTCATGAGATGGAGAGGATTCCTTTGACTGTCCACACTTGATGTTCCAACCATGCTTGTCACTTCCCAGGGCTTAGGATTTATAACTGCAGTCTGAGAACTACAATAAAAGCCAGAGTGGGTGACCAGAGGACACATGATCTAAGACAGCTCAGCTTGAAACTCAGGTGATTTGAACTTGTGTGAGGTGCCTGTGTCCTTTACACCTTATGCTTTTGCAAATAATAGGCACTTAATGTTTCACTCTTAGTGTTGTAGCTATAAGAACGTAACCTGCATAGCATTGTTTTAATGAAATACTTTTTATGTGAATTGTGAACCAAGGTGACATTCCATGTAAGCAAGGGTTCCAGCCTTAAGAGAAACCCCCCAAATGTTTGCTCTTTCTACTTTCAGTATTGTACATGAGGTCTTACAGGAATCATCTTTCTTTCTATTTTTCACACTAGGAATTGAGCCCAGGGGTGTTCTATTGCTGAACTACACCCCCAGACCTTTTTATTTTTTTTTTTATTTTATTTTTTATTTATTCATTTATTTATTTATTTTTTGCGGTACCGGGGATCGAACCCAGGGGCGTTCTACCTCCGCGCTACACCCCCGGCCCTATTTTTTATACTTTATTTTGAAACCAGGTCTCACGAAGTTGCGGAGGGCCTCACTAAGTAGAGAGAGAGAGACAGGGAGAGAGAGAGAGAGAGAGAGAGAGAGAGCTGAGGCTGGCCGCGAACCCAGATCCTCCAGTCTCTGCCTCCCAAAGTACTGGGATTACAAGTGTGAGCCACCACGCCCGGCCCTGACCTTTTTATTTTTTGAAACTGGGTCTCACTAAATTGCCCAGGCTGGCCTCAAACCTGCAATCCTCTTTTCTCAGCCTTCCAAGGACTGGGATTATAGGCATGTACCACCATGCCAAGCTAGGAATCACCCTCGATGATCATGCATTCAACATGCTGGCTGGAGACCTGTTTACTGAACAATGGGTTACAAGGTTTACGTTTATTGGAGAAAAGTGAGCTATTACCCTCACCACCACACCAAGACCACCCCCACCCCCGCCACCCCCGCCACCACCACAGCTCCTCCCAGTAACTCCTAGTACTCATCAAGTACTGCTCTAAGCTCTTAATGTGCATAACTCATTTAGGCCTCATGTTGTGATATTATATCACACTGTGATACTGTAATAACAGTATGTTAAGGTACTATTATTATTCCACTTTACCCCCAAGGAAACGAAAGCATAGGGAGATTTAGTAACTCACTCGGGGCATAAGCTAGACGTGGTAGCATCAGGATCTGAGCCTACGTGGACAACAGATGACCCCAATGGGTAGGTTACTTTATGCAAATATGATGCAATGCTGTCCAGGCACCACACAGATCAATGAAGGACACACAGAAGTAAATAGATGATTATAGTCCTGGACTTTTCAACAAGTATTTGGTAATTTTTTACACAGCAAGCATACATACATAATAGAAATAACTGGCCGGGCGTGGTGGCGCACGCTTGTAATCCCAGTACTTTGGGAGGCGGAGACCGGAAGATCCAGGTTCGCGGCTAGCCTCAGCTTGCGCACGCGCGTGCGAGCATTCTCTCTCTCTCTCTCCCTGTCTCTCTCTCCCTGTCTCTTTCTCTCTCTCTACTTAGTGAGGCCCTCCGCAACTTTATGAGACCCGGTCTCAAAATAAAGTATAAAAAATAGGGCCGGGGGCGTAGCACGGAGGTAGAAAGCCCCTGCGTTCAATCCCCGGTACCGCAAAAAAAAAAAAAAAAGAAATAACTGAAAGACCAGTGGAGAGGACACCACTGTCTTTATATTCTTTCTCAATTGTTAATCTTTGCTGTCTGCTTGGCCAGATGCTTATGGTCACCATAAGTCTCAGATTTTCAGCAGCTTCAGCAATCATTAGACATCAATTGTTCCATCAATACACATGCGTGTATCAATTGTGGCTCGGATGTGGCGCCAGATCCCCGGGTGTAACTGTGCTCTCTTCTGCTGCTCGGCTGTCTTTCCCAGGGCTCATCAGTTCCTCTTTCCTAGTTCCCTGGAGCTGCCTCGTATTCTATTCTGACAGCCAAGCTTTGATTGCAGCTCAGCTGGGCTGTTGCCACAGCCTCCTCTCTGACCCCGACTCCAGCAATCCCTCCTTCCCACTGTCACACATCTTGTGACCACACTTCTCTTTCTCCTATCACTCCATTCGCTCAAGTACAGACAGTTCACTGTTGATCATATCAAAAGCCAAACTCCTTTGCCTGACTTGTAAAGCCTCCATAATCTCACCCCACCCTACCTATTCAACTCTCTTTCCCACAAAGGCAATACACACCCATGAACCAGTCAGGCTGTTATCTTAACTGTAGAAGCAGCAACCACACACCTCTACGCCACCACCCTCCCCACCTTGGGTGACCTCCCTGTCGCTCAGGTCTCTAGCTACAGACACTTTCCTGATCACTAAAGGCCCAGCTCCAGTCTCAGTTCTTCAATTAAATCATCCCCCTGCTGTAGCACACACAAATCACTTCTGTCGCTTACCTCCTATTACAGTCACAAATTAACAATACTGCATAGTACAGTGATGATGAGCTAACTTCTACTGAGCACTGACTATGTGCCAGGCCTTGTTGGGATAAGTAGTTTGATTATTCTTGTGTACAGATGGAGAAATATAGGCACAGGGAAGACAGTGCAAATCAGGTTAGCACTTGATTGTTTGCTATTTGTTTTGAGTATGTCACCCTGGTCTCCCTAATTAGCTTCCCACTTCATTGAGCATAGAGACTAAGCTTCCTATTTACTCCCAGGTCCCCATACAACTAGCAGAGAGCTGGTCTACTGTAAGTTATTGGATAGTACTGTCAGTTGGTCATTTATAAATGCAGATATCATACATCTTTTGAATTTTCTACTCTGCATGAGTTGCACTTTGTGTAAAATAAGCAAATACATTCTGTGCAAACACTTTAGAGTAGAATGATGAATGGATTTGGAGAATTTATATTCTACAACTGGCACTATATGATTCTAAGTAACCCTCACTGCATCCAATCTTATCAAACACTTGAAACATTAAAAACAGGAAACCACAGGTAAGTTGTTAACAATTAATGCCAAAATTAACTAGCATTTTTGGAGAGTTACAGGGTAGGGGCAGGGGTTACTGGCCAAGACCCAGATCTTCTGATTTTACTAAAAATCAGCGGTCAGCAAGATTTTCCTCAGTAATCAAATATTTGTACCACAATATTATGGGTTCCTCAAAATCTCCTCTAGCATTTCTTCTTTTGACCACTAAGGTGAGTATAGATATAAATTATGCAAAGATAAATATTATAGTATAACTATCACTGTAAAGCAGGGAAAAGGAGGCTTTAATATTTTGTAATGGTCATAATTTTTTCTCAAATTCATCATGGGCATAATTTCCATTTGTTCATCCCACACCTAGTCTGTGAAGTATGCCACATGTAAGAATTCATAAGATTCCTTTTCCCTCCCACTTCAAATCAAAACTTCAACAAAGGTCAAAAATATAGAGAAAAAAATTTGATTTCAGAATTCTTCCATCAGCTCAACTGTGACTTATGAGTTCTTAAGCAAACTCATAAGCAACTCAAAGGAATAGGTTATCTTTAACCAGCACATCAAATGGGAAAATTTATCCTGCCAGAGTCATCCTAGTTTGTTTCCACTGACTACTGCTTGCTTTCACCAATTCCAGCATCTTTCTTGGAAAAAAAATAGTCGACAAGAAAAGAGAAAATTGTTTATATAATTGACTATGTAGTTTCTGAAAGCCTCAGGTTATTAGGATTTCCTTCATTGACAACAGAAGCCAGATATGTTTCCCATCTGATCCTGTAATAATTTCAGTTTTAGAGATAAGCTGGCTTGAAAAACATTCTCTTGGAGAAATGGTTTTCAAATTAAAACCATACAGAGAAAACATCATTTCATGGTAAACAATAACATTTCATATCCTCCAATTATAGGAAAGACATCAGCTCACTGTGAGGAACTTAGGATGTACTTCTTCTTTTTCATTTATCAGACTCTGTGAATCTAATTTAAGGTTTTCAGACCTAAGTATATCTTTTCCTCAACAATATATGTTAGCTTCTGCATACAGTATGGTAATATTCAAGACAATTATTTTGTATTTTAATAGACTCCAATGCTCACTGCAAGTTATTTTTCAATGGTTGTGTGTGCGTGTGTATGTGTGTGTGTGTGTGTGTGTGTGTGTGTGTGTGTGTGTGTGCATGTGTGCATGTGTGCATCCCCATGCCAATTCACCTGTTGATCAATTGGATGGAAAATTTACATATTTTTCTTAAGAAGGGATCAAGTGGGGTACATTTCTGACTTCTTGTAAATTTAAAAAAGAATTCCTAGTCTTTGCACTTAAACATTATACAGAGTTCTTGAGATACAACCTTGTTTCCCTGAATGGTGTTTAGTCTTCAAAGTTAAGTCTGAGCCCAATTTCCCTGTTAGAAACTATTCATTTCTATCTACATGCCTGAAGGATTCTTTCTCTCATCTGTAACCTCAAAACATTTTACAAGATACATCTCTGTATGAATCTTGTAATTTTATCTTGGATCTTCTTTAGTTCAGGAAAGTTGTCTTCTGCCACATATTTGACCACTGTTTTCAGTATTTATGTTCAATTCATTCATTGGGAATAGGTATAATTCCTACATTAGTTTATGCTATCTTCTCACTCAACATTTCTGTCTTGGTTCTTTTGCTCCTTATTTATTTTCTATTTTAGAATCTTCTCTGTCTTTACCTTCTTTAGTATCAATCGATCAGTCTGTTTTCTTCTGATGGCCCCTGGCTCCTGTCTCACAGAGGCTATCATGGCCCACTCATCTTGGGAATACCAAAAATAAGTCTGCTAAAATGTCCTCTTGCTGGATAAATTTATTTTCGAAGATATCATCTTGCTTCAAGTTTTAATGGAAAGGCTCCTTTTTCCTTATCTTGCAATGTTCTCTTCTTAGGACCCCTTTGAGCACTTCCCCACCTATTCATACTGAAAAGAGAACAGTATGTTCAGGGCTGGCACCTGCCAACAGGCTGTGGAAGAATCTTCACGCTTCCTCACTTTCCTTGGGCACAAGCAAAGCAGCGCTGCAGGGTAAACTGATGAACGCTGCCCTACCTCAGGGTTTTCCAGATATTTACCTGGTTCAGGTGTGTCTGAGTGTGAGGCTGGGACTTCTGCTCTAACCACACTATTTCTAACTTGTAAAAGAGAGACTGAGGCAGTTCACTGTTTAATTTTAAAAAGTAGAGCCTAGAGGGCCACATGCCCTCCCAGCATGCATTGCTTTCAGCCTGCTTCCTGTCTCTCTTCCTATCATGGTACTTTTTATTTTACAACTAGCCATTCTAGGCTGCAACACACCTCTGCTTGTCTCCATCTATCTCCTGCCCACCTGTGGTCTAGGAGCATAGATTGAATAGATGTAGAAAGGGAGAAATTGAAGGGTTGGGTGAGAAGCATGACCCTGGATATAGTTCTGGTTGGCTTAGAAGATACTTTCTTCCTAGTTGGGCCATTTGCTTTTCTGGCCAGTGCAGCCTCAAGGTTCTAAAATAATAGGACACAAACCGTAGGAGCAAGGTACATTAGCTTTCTTTTCTCTTTTGGCATCAGCTGGGTTTCTCTGGTTCAGGGTCGGGGGGCATGTGATATGTAATTTTAAGAATATGCTTCTCAGAGCCCAGTGTGGTGGCATATGTCTGCAATCTCCGTACTTGGGAAGCTGAGGCAGGAAGATCCTTGGTTCCAGGATAGCCTCAGCAACTTAGTGAGACCCTTAGGAACTTAGTGAGACCCTGTTTCAAAACAAAAAAATAAAAAGGACTTGGGGTATAGCTTGGAGATAGAATGTCTCTGGAGTCAATCCCCAATACCAAGGAGAAGGAGGAGGAGGAGAAGGAGGAAGAGGATAAAAAAGAAGAGGAGAAGGAGGAGGAGGATAAGGAGAAGGAAGAAGAGGAGAAAGAGGAAGAGGAGGAGGAGGAATATGCTTCTCGGTGTATCCCACTCACAATTACATTAGCAGGTGTTCCCTGTGGACCTCCGCATATGGCCTTTCTCTATCTTAAATTTACAGACTATCGTTTTTCCTTTTTTATTCTTTTGTTGTAGTTTCATGGGTATTTTGACAAAAAGTTGGAGAGGAAGCATTTCAGCCATTACCTATCTTCTCCTATGACGAGCTAGAAAGTCTGTCAATAATAGTCTTAAATGTTGGTAGCTAGAACAAACAATACAGGTGATCTGTAAGATACCGATATTAACTATTAAATGTGACATAAAGGGAACACAAGAGTTTTTCTGCCACTCACAGAGAAAAAGGATAGACAAATAATGCACTATGCTAATAATACCATAATGGTTCATGCTCTATGGAGAGAGGCAAAGAAAGCTACAAGATCTAAAGCCGCCTCACCCCTCCTGGAACCTGGCACACCCTCTGAAGTTGAAAGTATGATCAATTTAGAATAGGCGAAATCCACCCCCAGCAAGTCTCTTGACATCACAGTGCTTCACAGCTGGTTCATCAAACTGAACCAAAAAAACAAAGTATTTCTTATATTGGGTCCAGAGCCAGGGTGATCCCATTGCATCCACAGAGTTGAATGTTGTTTGTAAATCAATTCATACCATGTCAACTGCAGAGCCTCCTGACTGAGGAAACAGTGAAAAACAGTCTGCTTTGAATCTAGGAAAAGGGGAAACAGAGAACAAGAGTCTGAGAGGGAGTCTGTCGCCATCTAAGAGAGAGTGCTAGTTCTGGCTTGCTAGAAAAGCACTGTCAGTCTTGGCAGGTACATTCTTATCTGAGAAGTGGAGATTATCATAACTGATGACTCTATTGTTAAGATCATCTAGCTCCCTTTACTCTGAGCCAGAGAGAAATCTCTCACTTTCCCCACAAGACTTTCCTGCAGTTCAGGGTAAAATCTGAAAATCTGGGCAGGAAAAATGTGCCTGTATGGCTGAACAGATAATAGGACCTAATTCTTAGTTTAGTGTTAACATATTGACTCCGTTCACTGTCATTCAAAATGAGCCACGCTGTGAATAAAACATTGCGTTGAACATGTGTTTGCCTACTTCCCCTACGTCCAAACACCTTCTGTGGTTCCCTGTTGCCTTCACTCCGAATTCCAGACTTCTGAATCTGACTCTCAAAATCCCTCTCAAACGTATCCTCCACCATGTGAGCTACATTCTTCCATTCCAGCCTGGCCATGTCAGTGCCTTCCCCCATGCCCACATCATTCTCTCCTCTCTGCTTTGCCTTGTGCTTTCTTCTACCTGGAGAGTCCTCCCTCTTCCTCTCTACAAACCAAAAGTCTCACTAGTTCAAGGACCAGGTCAAGCCCACCCCCTCCATGAAAAACTCTCCACACACCCACCCCGGCCCTGCTGATGCCTTCAGATGTGTACTGTTTAGAATTCCAAGGCCACCTTCCTGCCAGCCCTAAGTTGGCATTGTAACTTCCTGTTGACTCTGTCATCACTCTGCCCTCTTCCCTGTTATGTAAGCATCATGACATGTTACACAGTACTTAACTGCTTTGTGTGTATGTCTGGTATCTCTGAGTTCTAAGGACAAAGACATCTCTCAGCTCCCTCTCTATCCTCGCTGTGCTAACCACCATGGTGAAGATGAATAAGCACCCCAGCATTTTCCTGAATTGGAACGACATTTAAGTCTTTCCACACTGTTCAGATGAAGGGCTGAAAGTAGAGCTGCTGGAGGCTCTCTGCCCTGTGCCCTCTCGGGGGCAGTGAGTAGTCTGGTATTCTAGGTCTTTCTCCTGGGAGACCAAATGGTACAGTGATAAAGAGAGATATGGATTTAAATCCTTGTTTATCTATTTTTATCTGTAAACTTAGGGGAAGTTACATAGATTCTCCAAGCTATCTGTGAAGAGGGGAGTCCACAGAGTTTTGGTGAAGATTGAATGAAATCGTGTAAGTGACTTGGTTAGTAGGGCCTGGCACAGGGCAGGTGTTCTTTCAATGTTAACTATAATGAACAAGAATTCCAAGGAATGCCTTCATTTGAGTCACCCATTTGAGAACTCTGGGGTAGATCTTGGTCAAGAGAAATTGCATAAGACTTTAAGACTTCTTGGGATTAAAAAAAATCAAGAAAGCATTGAAATTAGCTCCAAGACTATGACTGTTAGTCTTTAGTGTTAAGTGGGAAACAAAGACACTCCCATCTCAGATGTGTGCACTTGGGAGTGAGAGAAAGGGCAAAGAGGAGGGAGTATTGCTTGAGGAAGGCAGAAAATTCTCTGAGATCCAGCCAAGACCCCCCCCCCACCCTCGGGCATCAGTCCAGAAACAGCAAAGGTGTTTGATGAGACTCCAGGTAGTGTCTTCAAATGCAAAGAGGACTGTCTCAACCTGTTCAAATGTCCTCAGCAGGGAGAGGGTGTGTGACAGAGAACAGCACTCCCACTGGGAACGTGAAGAGGTGTGCTCTCTCGCCAGCCAGACCATCCTGGATTGGACTGAAGCTGTGATCCCTGGAGAAACACTGTCTGCCAGGCTCGAAGCTGGGGAGCCCAGGAGCTGCAGGTTATTTAGAAACTGCAGCAGAAACTGACCCTGCCTGTGGGAGGATCAACCCTTTAAATGAGATGGGGTATGGGTTAGAACAAAAGTAAGACTGGGAGGGGACTGAAAGTGACCTGTGAGCATGCTTTAAGACCTGATTGTCCCCAAGGCTGGTATGGTCCCAGCAAACCACGGCTGTAAATGACTCTCCTGAATCAGGTGGCGCACACAGCAGGTCCGCAGAGGCACAGGCTCAGGCCCGACTGCTTTCTAGCGCCTTTCCTGTGGGTCTGGGTACCCTCGTTTGGATGTCCTCCAAAATAACTGCACTCATTATACCTCATTCGAAAATTATTTCCCAAACCGCTCAAGGGTATCAGCTAATAAGCGTTCTAGGGGCATCCATTAGGTTTTATCACATGCAGGGACACATGTTCCCCTAAGAAAGCACATTCTACATTATCCGCAATTAAATCTGGTACCAGATTTAAAGTACAGCCCTGGGGATTAACTTGCTAAAGTGGTTAAACAAAGACTCTTGGCGCCTCAGTGCTTGTGTACTCGAGGCATTTCAAAGATTCACAGGGACCAGAAGCCTGGGTAAGAGAGCTGCTCAGAATCCTTGACGGGATGCTGCAGCAGGGAGGCTACATTCAGGGGAGATGAGGACGGGACTTGGGCACTGAAATGGAGGGAGCCTGTTTGTTCTCCTTGAACAAGCATTTCTCTCATGGCAGAAGCTGAGCAAAAGGAAAGGGACCCCTAGGACCCTTCTCTGCAATCTCACAATGATGAGTCTTGGTGTAGCTCTTAACCTTCATTATGCTGGGTCAGACCCGATGAATCTGGTAAACCGTATCCTTAATTTATGGAAAATATTCTTATGTTATTTTTTGGGTAATTTCTTCCTTTCCTATTTTGTGTGTGTGTGTGTGTGTGTGTGTGTTACTAGGGATTGAACCCAGGGTTATTCTAACTCCTAGCTATACCCCTTTTTACTTTTTTTACTTTTTTATTTTGAAACAGGATCTCTCTAAGTTGCTGAAGCTGGCCTCAAACCTGCAATCCTCCTGTCTCAGCCTCCCAAGTACTGGGATTACAGGTCTGAGCCACCAGGCCTAACTTTTTTCATTTTTTAACTCATATTATTTGAATGTTGAGGTTCCTAGAGCAAACCACTCAAAACCTTATTATTTATCTACCATTTTCTACCACTGTTGTTTTCTTTGTTATTGTTCCACTTGCTGAGAGATTTCTTCAACTTTATCTTCAGAATGTTCTTTTGACATATATATATATATATATACACACATATATACATAAATATATACATATATATGTGTGTGTACTTTTAAATTTCAGTTTTCATATCTTCCTTTTCTAAGAGCACTGAATGTTTTTTTTAAAACGGCACAGGACACCAATAAAAACATAAAAAAATAAAGATAGGACTGTAGCTTTGCAAAAAATAAAATAAAATGGCACAGGATATCTTATAATGATAAAAACAATAATTCATCAAGAAGACAAGAATTATAACAGAGCCTACAAATAGATGAAGCAAAAAAAAAAAAACAGAATTAAGGGGAGAAATAGAAAATACCACAGCTATATCAGGAAATTTTAGCACTCTGTCAGCAAGCAACTCTTAGGAAATCTTGATAAAACATCTGCATGAGTATAGAAGATAAAAACAGCATCATCAATCACTGTCTAATTGACATTTATGAAACACAGCATCCCAAAACTGCAGAATATGCCTTGTCTTTACCATCACTGTGGAGATCAATGTGGAGATTCCTTAGAAGACTGGGAATGGATCCACCATATGATCCAGTTATACCACTCCTGGGGATCTTTCCAAAGGGACTGATATCAAAATATTATAGTAATACATATCTATGTTTATAACAGCACAATTCACAATAGTTGAATCATGGAACCAACCCTGTTGTCCATTAACAGATGAAAGGATTACAAAATTATGGGGTATAAACACAGTGGAATTCTATTCAGCAACAAAGAAGAAAAAATTATGTCATTTGCAGGAAAATAGATAGAACTGGAGAAAATTATGTTAAGTGAGATTAGCCAGTCACAGAAAGTGAAAGGTCATATGTTTTCTCTCATATGCAGAAGCTAGAGAGTAATCAGAATACTAGAGGGACTTCAGATACTGGAGGAGAAACTGCAGTGGAGCCAGGGAGGTAGTCTAGGAGAAGGTAGAGGAGGGGGGAGAGGGAGAATCAATGAAGGAATCACTTCCATTGACATTATGTACATATGTGAGAATACCAATGTCAATCTCAATACCCTGTATGGGGAAGGGGGAGAGTGGGGAGGGAGCCGGGGGAAAACTCACCAAGTGTTGTGTGCACATATGTCACTATCACTATGAACTACGTTATGATGTGAGACTGTAATGAACCAACAAAAGTATAAAAAAGTACACATAATACATTGAAAAAGATAGGCCATGTGCTGGAAAATAAAATAAGTCAATAAGTTTTAAGGGGTTGAGATATACAGCAAAATAAATGAGAAATCAGTAACAACATAGTATCTAGGTGAATCCCAAATATCTGGAAATTAAACAGTAACTTCTTAAATTATTTATGGGTCAAAGACAAAAATGACAAAGGAAACTTAGAAAATATTTTGAGCTGGATAAAAATAAAATACAGTATACCAAATTTTGTGGGGTTCAGCTAAAGTAGCTTTAAAATGCATATATTATAAAAGGAACAATTTTTAAATCAGAGATTGATTAAAAATAACAGCAGACATTACCAAACTAAATAATCACCAGATAAAAAAAGTATCTAAGCTAAAAGCTGTTTTTTTAGAAAGATCAACAAAATTGATAAGCCCCTAGCTAGACTAGTTGAAAGAGAAGCAAAGGAAGAGGAAAACATAAATTACCAAAATGAGGAATAAAGAGGGGGTTATCACCAACATGAACCAGTAGACATTTAAGAGATAAAAAGAATAATATGAAAAACTTGATTCCAACAACCATTTAGATTAAATGAAAATTCCTGAAAAATACAATTTATTAAATTGTAGAAACAGGACATCTAAGTAACTCTGTATTTGTATAAAAACCAAATTATTATCAAAAAACTTCAGTGGTGAATTCAATCAAACATTCACAGAAGAAATAACAACAATCTGACAAAAACATCTTCATATATATGAGAAAGAAGGAACATTGTACAACTAACTTTATGGGGCTAGTATGATCCTAATCCTAAAATCTGACAAAGGTATCACAGGAAAAAAAATTACACACCAATATCCCTAACAAACACAGACATTTTTTTTCCCAGTGCTGGGGATCAAACTCAAAGCCTTGTGCATGGTAGGCAAGTGTTCTACCACTGAGCCATAGTTCCAGCCCTAGACAAAGGATTCTTAACAAGATATTAGGCGGGCATGGTGGCACACGCTTGTAATCCCAGTACTTGGGAGGCTGAGACCGGAGGATCGGGGTTCATGGCCAGCCTCAGCTACTTAGTGAGGCCCTTTGCAACTTTGTGAGACCTGGTTTCAAAATAAAGTATAAAAAGTAGGGCTGGGGGTGTAGCTTGGAGGTAAAATACCCCTGGGTTCAATCCTCAGTACTGCAAAAAAAAAAAAAAAGATATTAGCAAATTAAGTCAAGCAACATTTAAAAAAATACTACATTCTGATCAAGTATATTTTTATCCCAGAAATGCAAGTTTCTTTAAAGAATTTAAAACAAATCAATGACTAATTCATATATTATCGGAATGAAGAGGAAAAACATGATTATTCTAATAGATGCAGAAAAGGCATTTGAAAAATTCATCACCTATTCAACTATTCAAGAAAAGAAAGCAAAAAAGTCCCAGCAAAAAAAAAAAGTGGAGAATTTCCTCAAACTGATAAAGATCTTCTACAAAATAATTCCTAGAGTTAACCTCATGCTCAATGATAAAAAGATGGAATTGCTCCCTCTAGGCTTAAGAACAAAACAAGAATACTGCCTTTCACTTCTATCTAACATTGCACCGGAAATTCTAGAAATAGAGTAAAAAAGAAAAAAGATGGGAAAAAAGGAGCATTATGAAAAAAGAAAACTGCCCTTATGCTGATATGACACTTTATAGAAAATCCCAAAGAACTACAAATGCCTCTAAGAACCAGTAAGAATTTACAAGCTCACAGGATACAATGTCAATTTATAAACTCTTTTATAGATACATAGCAAATAATTTGAAAATAAATTTTCAAAAAGTTTAAATTTTAGTAACACCTCAAAGGAACATAAAATAAGAATAAATCTACCAAAATATTTCTAAGATTTTATGCAGAAAACTACATGTTATTGATGACAAAAATTAAAGGAACCTAAAATAGAGAGATAAATGTCACTTACAGATTGGAAAATAACATGATTATGATAGTAATAATCCCCAAATTGATTTTTAGTTTCAAGAAATCCCTATCAAAATCCCAACAAGCTGTTTTGTATAAATTGATAAGCTTCTTATAAAATTCATATGGAATTGCAAAGAACTTGGAATAACCAAAGTAATTTTAGAAAAAAATTTTTTTGTATTTAACTGTGTATTTAACTGAGTCTTAAAACTCACTATAGGACTGGGGGTGTAGCTCAGTGGTAGAACTCTTTTCTAGCATGCGGGGGCCCTAGATTCCATCCATAGCACTGCTAAAAAAAAAAAACTTACTATAAAGTTGGTATGATAATAGCAATTTTGTATCAGTCAAAAGATAGACACTTAGATCAACAGTTAGACTGGAGAATCCAGAAATAAATCTACACGTATGCAACTGCTTAATCTCTTCAACACATGGTGGTGGATCAACTGTATATGTGTAGAAATAAATGAATAACTATCCTCACCTCACATCATACAAAAATGCTAACTCAAAACATTAGATCCTAGACCTAAATGTAAACCCTACAATGATAAAAATTTTATGCATGTGTGTGTATTTATATACATATATATATGAAAACTTTTGTGATCTTGGCAAAAGTGTCTCAGAACTCAAAAAACATAAACCACAAAAGAAAGAACTAGATTTTCCAAAATCAAATTTTTGTTCTTCAAAAGACACAAAGTACACAACTGCAATAAAATATTCACAACCTATTCAGAATAAATAAGAAATCTTTATAAATCAGTAATAAGATAAAACAACCTGCTTCTTAAAATGGGTCAAAGATTCGAACCCTTTAAATAATATAACATGCAAATGTTCAGTAAGTATGTGGAAAATGCTCAATATCATTACTCATCAGGAAAACAAACGTTAAAATTATGATGAAGTTTTGTACACACATTAGAATGACTGTATTGGACAGGGTTCTCTAGATTAACAGAATACACAGAATGAGTATATTTGAAAAGGATTTATCAGATGGGCTTACAGTTTGAAGCAATGTAGTCCCAGGTTCTGACTGCACGTGGAGAGTCAGAGGAACCAGTAGCTGGTCGAACCGTCTAAGAGCTGGAGTCTTAGGATCGGAGCAACCACTAATTCAGTTCCAGTCCAGGACGTGAAGATCAGGAAGCTTTTCGGAGAAACGATGGTGAAGTTTCAGTTCCAAGAGCTGGAGGCCGAGAAGATCAAGAAGCTCTTCAGAGAAAGGCGAAGCCAGCGGCCGACGGTCTCAAGCGAGAGCGGATGCGTTTTCCTCGGAAAGAGTCGCACGAACACTACGCGGCTTCTTCCTCTTTTATCTAAGTCCGCACCTATCAGAATCCTGCTGCCTACATTCAGGGCAGGGCTTTCTGTTTAATCTGCTGTTATACACCCAAAATCACATAATCTTGGGTGTGTCATGATCAGGTCAAGTTGACAACCTAGATCAACTATCACAATGACTAAACTTAAAAAGACTGATCATACCCAGTTCTGGGGAGGATGTGGATCAATTGGAACTCTTATATACTGCTGGTAGAATACAAAATGGCATAACCACTTTGGAAAACAACTTGATCATTTCTTGAAAAGTTCAATAGATACATATCATATAACCAGCCATTCCATTCTTAGATTTTTACCAAAAAGAAATCAAACGTATATTTACATGAAGGCTTATACATGTTCACTGCAACTTTTTGTAATTGCCCAATGCTATACACAATCCAAATGTTTATTAACATGTGAATGGGAAAATTGTGGTATGTCCATACAATGGAATACTATTCAACAAAAAAAAGAACAAACTACTGGTATGTGCAACACCACGATGAACCCCCAAATTATCATGTTTAGTGAAGAAACCATACTGATTATATGATTATATTTATTGAGAATACTATAAAGTGCAAATTAATTTGTAGTTTCAGAAAACAAATCACAGTTACCAGGAGATAGAGGGAGGGGTGCAATTATGAAAAGGTATGAGGAAGCTTTGAGACTGACAGAAACTTGGCGACATTTCCTGATTGCCATAATGGTTTCATGAGTGCATACAAATGTCAAAGCCCATCAATTTCATAATTTAAATATGTGCAGTTTACTGCCACCACTTATAGTTCAATAAATTTATTTAAAAGATCTTTTCAATGAAGTTTTAACTAAGCAAAACCAGAAATGAAATTCTGGTGCACCTAAAAAAATTATTATTTTTTTTACCTCATGACATAATATCTGTGCCAATTTGCTAAGAATGTTAATTACATTTCTCTTTCTATTTTCTGCCTGTTCCCTGCATCGTCTCTTTTTCCTTTGGGATTTTTTTGTATGTCTTTCTTTCTTTCTTTCTTTCTTTCTTTCTTTCTTTCTTTCTTTCCTTCCTTCCTTCCTTCCTTCCTTCCTTCCTTCCTTCCTTTTTTCCTTCCTTCCTTCTTTCTTTCTTTTCTTTCTTTCTTTCTTTCTTTCTTTCTTTCTTTCTTGTGCTAGAAGTTGAATCTAGAGGCATTCTACCTCTGAGCTACACCCCCAGGCCTATTTTATTTTTTGTTTGAAACAGGATCTAAGTTGCTGAGGCTGTCCTCAAACCTGCGATCCTCCTGTCTCAGCCTCCCAAGTACTGGGATTACAGGTATGTGCCACTATGGCCCAGCTTGGTTTCTTTCTTGATAATAAGAGTCACCCTTTTAATTTCCAGTGGTTCTTGGCTGATTCCAGGCCTTGGGTATGAGGAAGGAGATGAATAATATCATGGGTATTTTTCCTCATTGGCTGATCTGGCATGGATCCACTTTTTCAGTTGCAGGACTCTTAAAATTTCAGTTTCTGCATGCCATGTCTCATAGGCTTGCCTGTTTTTCTAGAAGTCCTCCTCAGGCTCCTGTTTTGGGTGTCTATGACTGGCTGCCAGCATTATGGGGCTACGGTGGGCGGGAAACCTTAGCATTCCGCATGCAGCCCTCCCTTCCTGTTTACAGACCTGCGCGCTCACTGCCACTCTAAGTTCTGTTGGGATTCCCACCTCCTCCTGCCCTGAGCCCCCTGGAGGACATCTCCTCATCGGGCTGCTCATCTTTGGCTATGATGGAGGCCATTATCGCATTGCTCAGGTTCAGGCGGGTCATCTTTACTACCTGGTCCCCTGGTTCTCAGCTCCATCCTAGTTGCCTTCAGAAATACCAGACTCTTCAATTCTCCAGCCTTTCTGAAGTTCCCAGAGCTGGCTAGCTGGCTTCAGCCTGCTGTCTGCTCATGAAGGACCACTTCATCTGTTTTCTATCCTCCAAAAATGTATTCTCTCTCCTTTGCTGGTGTTTCTTCTCACTGTGCTGAGTTTTACAAATATTTTATTCCTTCATTATCAGTTAAGTTGAGGTTCTGGTTGGAGCAGAGATAAATATGAATATAACTGCTCTCTATTAAAAACCTCAGGGAAAAATTGACCCCCTCACACCAGTTTTGGTACTGAGGATTAAACCCAGGGGCATTCTACCTCTGAGCTATACCCCTGCCCTTTTAAATTTTATTCATTTATTTATTTTGGTACTGGGGATTGTACCCAGGGATATTCTACTTTCAAGCTACCTACCCCAGCCCTATTTTATTTTTTATTTTGAACCAGGATCTCACTAAGTTGCTGAGGGTCTCACTAAGTTGCTGAGACTGGCTTTGAACCTGTGATCCTCCCAAGTACTAGGATTACAGGTGTGCACCACCGCGCCCTGCTGATGGCAGAAGACTGTTGAGGGCAACGGCTCCATAGGTCTTGCACGAGGCCTACACCGTGTCTAGCGCAGTGCTGGGTGTCAGGAGCCATGCGGCTGCTCACTGCAGCTCCTGCTCTCTCCCCAGAGGGGGTCAGAGTTTCTAGAGTGCCAACACCACTTCTGCTTCCATGTTTCCTTACAGCCTCCTGGGACCTTTTCCCGGGTTTCATTCTGGACATTTATTTTTAATGTGGAAATAGCATGCCCTTTAGAAGCAGAAGAAACAAATATTTTCACTCAATAGATTAGTGTTATTTAGTAAATGAGAATTCAGAAAATTCATAGAGAAAAGAGCAAAAAAATTTTTTCTAGCAAAATCTAATTGCAAAGCAATAAGTTATCCTTTTCTTATTTCCAGCATGCCCCATACCATGGAGTACAAGAAGCAGTATGTAGCCAACACACACACACACACACACACACACACACACACACACACTCACACTCACACACACACTCACACACACACACTCTCTCACACACACA
>PVJS01034936.1:0-21289 GCA_004027185.1 Glis glis
TGTCAAGGCTTTTTTGAAAACTACTTTCAATTAGTGGTTAATCTTTTTACATTGGATTTCTCTGAAATACCCTTAAAACTTTCTCCAATTCATCTAAAAGACAATATGGGCTCTTAAAAGCTATTTAAAATGAAAACTAGTTAATTTACAAAGTTACAGATTCTATAAAGAAAGTGGTAAGTTTAGTTTTGATGTGAATCTCTGCATTCTTTTTAAAGAATTTCTTAAACACCTCAACAGACCAGATACCTTTTGCTAGGATGGCAAAATCTTTTCACCCATAAAGTATATTATTAATCACTTGAAGTAATTATGACTGTATAAGAAAAGGTAAATTAAATACACTAGGAAGTAATTTTCAACATTTATTGTAATTTCCTATATTAGTAAGGCAAATTTT
This sequence comes from Glis glis, assembly GCA_004027185.1. Taxonomy (NCBI): domain Eukaryota; kingdom Metazoa; phylum Chordata; class Mammalia; order Rodentia; family Gliridae; genus Glis; species Glis glis. The sequence continues at coordinate 401 of PVJS01034936.1, forward strand.
CTCCTACCTGTCATAATATTTGTTTCATTTGAAACAACTGTGATAACAAAATTAAATACGCTACTGGAAATTTTAATCTCCAAGGGAAAATTTGTGCATAATGTCTAAGACAACCACAATGGCTCTGCAAAGGGGCTGTTCTAGGATAATGAACACAATAATTGCCTGTATAATCTAAAATGCTACTAATGGCAACGATCACAAATCCATTTAGCTCCTCTTTAATTTATGTACCAAGTTTTAAATAGCTAATGGTTCTCAGTAAAATAATGGTTTATACCAACAATAAAGGGTAAATACGGTATTCTCCTGCTTAATCAAGAAAAGATCGGTCAGGTTTTTTTTTTTTTAATGAACGCATGGACGAATGAGAATCGGACCTTATCTCTGTAACATAGCAATACTCCCATCTATCTCAAAGCTAAAACTCCCTGCATACTACTAAGTTCCAAAGAAATCAATGTATACACCAAACTGAACAAAATCTTATGTTATATAATCTTAGGTCCCATCAATGTTAAATGTGTACCAAATAAAACACAGCACGCAAGGACCACTACCTGCTGATAATATCACCCCTGAGCCAGCAAGCTGTGGACATGAAAACACTCTTACCAACCTTGTAAGACTGACATGTCCTTACATGGAAGCATTTTAGAATAGCAAAATAATAAAATTCAAAGAGCCAATTTACACACTTGCAAAAGCCAAATACTATTTTAAATTAGCCTACATTTTACCTATGAATACAGCACACTTTGAAAAAGAGAAAAGTTCCCAATCAAATTTATTCAAGAGAAAAGCCCCCTACTTTATTCAAGAATACTCTACACAGAGAAAAGTACAGCTTTATATATGAAAGACTACTTAAGGAAAACCCCACAACTGTTAATGTTTAACTTTTACTATATAAACTATTTGTGGCAATGTGGATTGTGACTATCACACTGAAATGGAGCTGTGCTGTAACTTAAAGCATATTCCTTTTCAGTATCTTTAAAAGAAATCAGGCCTGTGTTTCCCCCATTAGCACAATCTTTACTTATTTTGTTTTTATTGGTACACTGTAATCAGACATCATGATGAAGTTCAGAGTGACAGAGACATATATGCACACAGCACTCCTCAGTAATCCTCCTCCCAACTCCCGCGGGCTCCCTCCCCTTCCCCTGCACAACACTGAGACTGGTATCCACGACTTTTGTGTATGTACATCATGTCCATTGCAGAGTTTCCTTTTAGCACAATCTTAAGAAATAAGAAAAGACTAAGTAATTTTTAGGCCTTCATTTGTATTTCTGTATTTCAAATAAATGAGATTGGTACTCTGAATTTACCTCCTAGATCTTACTTACAGCAGTAACTTTTTCCACTATGGAGCTTCAGTTTTCGGTATTGGTTTTTGTTTCCCTTCTAGTTTATCTGCTTGTTCACCTTTAGGTAAGAGCTCCTAAGCTAACTGCAATGGTGCGGGCCGGCCACACCCTGAAGACTGTCTGGCTAGTCCTGTTTGCCGCCCCAGTGATCTGCGAAGCAAGAAGAATCTATTGGTTCAACATTCTGTGCTTTAAAAGCTCCCTTAATAAGTATCAGCACGACAACACGTAATGTCACAATATATGACCTTAATTCCTAAACACTGAAATCTATGTTCACAAATAGGCATCCAAAGTCTACTGTGAACACGTATTTCATAACCTGCATTCTTATCAATCAACAAATTTAAGGCTTATTCCTGACTTACTCTACAGTTATTACATAGAATGTTTTCCCTTGATATTTAACATTTAAATGAAAATGGGAACTAGGAGTGGTGATGCACGCCTGTAATCCCAGCTACTTGGGAGGCTGAGGCAGGAGGACCGCAGGTTCAAGGTCAGCCTGAGCAACTGAGGGAGACCCTGCAACAACAAGGAAAGAAGGAAAGAAACAAAGAAAGAAAGAGAGAGAGACAGAGAGAGAGAGAGAAAGAAAGAGAGACGGAGGGAGGGAGGAAGAAAGAAGAGCCCTGGGTTCAATCCCCAATATCATCAAAAAAGATAGGAAAGATGAGGTCACTCTTTTTTCTTATGTAAACAAACAAGCACCAGAGCAAGGATCAGCTACTAAGCCAGGGAGTGCGCCACCTCCCACCCACCGGAGGAATTGGACTCCCGATGCCTGGCTCCATGCCTGCCAGGGAGGACGCCACCTCCCACCCACCAGAGGAGCTGGACTCCCGATGCGCGGTCCCGTGCCTGCCAGGGAGTGCACCACCTCCCACCCACTGAAGGAGCTGGATTCCTGATGCTTGGTTCCATGCCTGCCAGGGAGCACACCACCTCCCACCCACTAGAGGAGCTGGACTCCTGATGCGCAGTTCCATGCCTACGTGACACCCTTCTGCCAGGAGGGGTGACTGCTGGAACCGGTGAGCACACTCCCTGCTGGAGTCAAGGGGTTCTTGGTGCCAGTCTCTTCAGACTGCTGCCCTTTAGATACTGGTTCTGGCATGTTTAATGGTAGGCACACATCCACTCGCCAGAACATTCTTCATAACCTCAGTAATGCCACAGGCAGCACGGCAGCCATGAATATAAATGTACATACACGTGCAAAAGCAGGTTTGCTTTCACAAAACTTGTGTTAACTTTATATGTTCAAGCAGGATGGCTAGGTCCTACGAATTGCTGTCTAACAGCCTTTACTGATACTAGAACATTTATTACTATAATCAATACATCAAAAGTCAGCAAGTATAAGACAATACAGTGACTCAAAAATACTCATAACTTAAAATTTTTGTTTAAATAATTATTAAAATTATTTCAAACATTCTCAACTTATGATACATCAAAACCATACTTAAGCCGAGCATTGGTGGCACATGCCTAGAATCCTAGTACTTGGGAGGCTGAGACAGGAGGATCTCAGGTTCAAGGCTGACCTTAGCAACTTAGTGAGATCCTGTTTCAAAAAAAGAAAATAGGGCTGGGGTGTAGCTTAGAGGTATAATGCCCATAGGTTCAAACCTCAATCCCATTAAAAAATAAAAATACTTAAAACAAAAATGAATGAGTGAAAGAAAAACAGCCTAAAACTACTTGGAAATTTAGTTTTTACCCACAAATGATATTAAATCTAGCACTGAATAAATCCATAAATTAAATCTAGTGCTGATAAATCCATAAATTTTCTAATGTACATTATTCCTGGTCTTATTTTACAGTGGTCCACACAGTTTATTTGAAAATCAGGGATTGAAGGAGACCGAACCCTAAAAATCATCCTGTCCCACACTTCACTTTGAATGTAGTGAATACCGCATTTCACATGAACATTTTATTGTGTCTTTATGAAGCTGGAGAGAAGTGACAGCGGGAATGTGGCATGGCGGGGCTTCACCAGCAGAGGGCGCTCAAGGTTGACGCACAGTCTTCCTAAGTCTGAATGCCGGCTCTCTAGGAAAGCAGGGCTCCAGCTCGATCCAACCAATTCAGTATATCCAAGACTTTATCTACTTATTTTGGCAATGGAGTTACCCCAAATATCTTTTTTGTCATGTGGAATTCAGGACAGAATTGATAGACTACAACGTCCTGGACTGCAGGGGAGGGATCTCTGAAGAAAAGTCTACCATCATGTAAGGAATCAATGTAAAGATAGGACATCTGAAATGCTGTAGGAGTTGAGTGCAGGAGAGAGGAGCTGAGGCTTCCTCAGGATTTAAACCAGGTCCATAAGCACCCACAGCTTGCTGAATGGCTGCATGGTCCTGAAGGTATTTAACTCACTTCTGTCATAACAATGCTATTCATTTCTAAATGGTTTTACTGAAACCAAGCCTACGCTGTTGGCCACGGACACCAGAAACCTCGACATCAACATTGTTCACGTAAGTGAAATCTGAGGTCTGACATGTGGTTTTCCATTTAGTCTAAGTAAGAAGCTTATTTTGATAATTTTATATTTTAACAGGTATTTTACAAATAGCATTATCCTAGTCTCTAATCCTTATTATCTAGAAACAGGGTACCCATGAGTTTAGGGGCAATGTTCACTGTACAGAGAGAAAGCTCTAGGCCACTGCATTTTCCATGTGCCCTGCCCAGACTCTGACTGTCTACACTGCCTCACAGATGTAGTGAGGCCCCACGCTCTTGAGAATTCTTTTTCTTCCCCTAGGAACATAAAAAATGAAGTTTTAAAATAATAACTCTAAATGGTACTGACAATGTAGGAGAAAGGCTCTTATTAGGTGTCTTGAAGCTTTAAGAGGCCCAGTAAGAAAGGGAAGACATGGCTTCTTAAAAAGGACTTCAAATGTGGGACAGTCATCGCCTTTCCTTTTGTTAGTCCAATTTTAATAGTCCAACCTGGAGGAACAGTCCTGGAGGAACAGTACTGTTTGGCATACTTTTATTCTGGGAGGTGTGTGGAAGAGTGTGTCTCTTTTCCCCCCAAATGTGGCAAATCCCTATTCTAAATATCTTGGGAGAGGAGGGTAGAAACACTCTTAAAATACACTCTTAAATATTCACTTAAATATGATGATTTCTAAAGTATATTACTGAATAAAAAGTAATCTCATATTTCTAAATAGATTAATAATACCAAAATTTGTGTTCCATTAAGTCTTGCTAAGGAAATCACTAAAAGCACATATGGCTTCCAACGTCGTGAAACTTCCGGTGTTCTGAAACTCCCATGCACAGTGTCTGCTCTCCCTTCAGGGAACTTTTCTCTTTCAAAAAGAGAAAAGAAAAAAAAAATGGTACCTTTCTAATTTTCAGAATGTGAGGAATTGAAGGAATTTTTCCTGTTAGTGGCTTGGAAGTGGTGGACCACAGAGGGTGGGGAAAGGCTGGACTTCAGAAGAGGAAAACAGGTCAGGTAAGTGATTATCTGGCAATCCCATGCACAGAGGTGAGGGGGACCACCAGGTGGACAGGCCCCAGCTCAGTCCTCTCTCCGTGGAGCCAGGAGTTGTTCTTATAAACAAATTGTGTAGAAGTGGGGAGAGGTGAGCCTTCTGCCTGCTTAGTTATTTCCCTTATATAATTTTAGAAAAGAAGATGAGAGGTGATGATGCATGTAAGTTTCTATGTACAGTACAGTGACAGTCATTCGGTGATTAATTTTAAGATATTACCATCTCAGTTCTTTCTTTGATGCCCGGCGTGGTGGCGCATGCTTGTAATCCCAGTACTTGGGAGGCTGAGACAGGAGGATCGCAGGTTCACAGCCAGCCTCAGCTACTTAGTGAGGCCCTCCGCAACTTAGACTCTGTTTAAAAATAAAGAATAAAAACATAGGGCTGGGGGTATAGCTCAGAGGTAGAATGCCCCTGGGTTCAATCCTCAGTACACACACACACACACAAATTCTGTCTTTGGCATACTAACAAGTATAACAATAATACTAGCAGTTTGTTCAAGGGAACTTATTAAACATCCTAGCTTAAAATGTTATGTACAATAGTTAGGATCTAGAAGCCTGGTTTCACTGAAGACTACTTCAAATACTAAACATAGCACTTGAAGTTGCTCCTTTGAGATAACAATATCTTAGTAATAACAATGACAAAATGACAATTAGCAAATTCCCTAATACTTAATTTCGCATCGACGGTGGAGTTTCGCATGTTTCACATCTTGAGAGTCTGCACATGGCTCTGCTAGAACTAGCACTGAAGCACACAACTTAGCAGAAAGGAAATGCACACAGGATCAGAGGAAACGGCTCAAAGGTAGCCGTCACGTCAAAGAACACACTCGCGTCTCTTCCACATTTCGCAGCGGCTGTGAGAATATGTGTGGAAGGGCCTGAAGTTCTCCTCCCATTCTCCAGGTATCAGGCACCCATCACCACCCAAAACCAGCAAAAGTGCTTTTAAGGTAATAGGCATTTCACTGACTTGACAAGATCTATGACCAAGATATTTACTAGGACCCAAGCTATGATCAATATTTCATTTAATTCATTAAGTCCTCTGGTAAATGCATATCCCCTACTTATAATTATATTAAAACACATGTGAAGATATAAAAATGCTGACCAGTGTTTGAAATCGCCTCAGAATTACTATCATTTTGAACAAAGACTAGGTTCTGCCCATTTTCTGTCCCACCCACACACCAGCTTAACTAGCTATTAACCAGAAGTTAATAGGAGGTAAACATTTTGATTTTTAAGACAGCATGGCAGAATGGCAGATACAGAATCACAGAGAAAGAGAAACTGAACGAAGAGAAGTTATCATTTTGTTCTAATATCTAACTTTGAACATGTTCCTTGGTTTTTATAATCCATGGGTCTTATTATTTGCACTCTTTTGTGAGGAAAATGGAATTCAGCAGATTTACTGAAAATTTAAAATGATAAGGGCAATATGGTTAAATAAACTTTTCATTTTGCTTAATCACCCTTTTATTATTAAAACTGTCTATTTAAAATGCGCTTTATTACTGGTATCTTAGCAAAACGTAACACCATTTTAAACCATCCAGAATTTTTGTGTTACTTTATGTCTTCAGAGACATTTTATGAACCATTTCATACTTAATGGCTTGTAAGCAATCCCAAGAGTTGGGAATTGTGTGAAAAGTTGCTCAGATTGACAGATAAAGTGAAAAGGTCTGTATTAATTTCCAAATAAAGAAATGCATGGCGTGGTATCTCACGATGATTATACTCTAAAGTACCAATTAGAACGCATCAGAAACTAGAGCAAGTTGACACTCTACAATAAAGCAAATAATTTCCAGTTGGAGGGGCAGAAAATGTTAATATGCAATGTTCAAGACTACAAGAATCTTTGTGAAAGGAAGTAGCTAATAAGGTTTAATGATGCATGTCAGGAAGCCACAGTGTGTAGGGAAACACAGCTGGCTTCATTTTGTAAACTATTTGATATACACATCTTTCTCGCTCACGATTATCAGCTGTGCCAGTGCCACAGGGGACAGTTTAGACCTCAAATCAGGATATTCTTCTTGTTCTCTAAATTACAAGTAAAATACATTAATATAATATGGTGCTATAGGCTAGTGCCCTGACGCAAAGCTTATCAGCTTTGCAAAGAGGATTAAAGAAGTCTTCTGTACAATGTCGCGGAAACAATTGTGCCAGCCTCAATCGGCTACTGAGCACCAGAACCATTAAAACAAATCATAAAACAGACAAGTGCTTGGATTTAGGGAATTAATTACCTTCACCAAAATGGTCCCCATTTTTCATACCTTAGGTATTAAAATACACATTAACCTAAAATGTTTCTGGCTGAAAACCCTGTGTGCCACCACGGTGCTTTCTTTTGGGAGGCCAGGGAGCCCCTCCCAAGGGCAATGTGCCTCTTGCTCTCACAGTCTCAGTGAGGAGGGACTGTGAGGTGCAGGTGACAGCAATTAGCAGCAGATGACAGAGCACTCTGAATTTGTACCAGATGGCAGCGAAGGGTCATTGGAAGCTCGCTAGCCCTCCACAAGGAGACCCTTGTGTTAGGCAACCAGCAAACGCGAAAGCTCCTAGAAACAAATTAATTATTCAGCCACCAGAAGACAACTGCTAGGTCACAGCACTAATATCAGAATGCTGTTAAAGCACTTGGAGCGCACTTATTTTAAATGTAATTACACATATTAGCTGTTAAAAACAAGCAGGCCTCATAACGATGAAAAGGTTGCCCTAAACTAGAAGAGCTAAAATTCTAGTAATTAGTGAATTGTCTTATGGGAAAATAGAGTCAACAGGTTCCAACTTTAGAAGAATGTTCTTACGGCTGAACCTAGGAGCAGCCCTCTCTGAGTGGGAATCTGCTGAGACCTCAGCAGCATCCCGGATGAGACTGAAGGTCAAAAGAGCCATGAGAAATACCAACACCTCCCAGGGTCACAGGCAGAGCAGCCGCAGCTCTTCAAGCTACAGGACTTTAGATCTCAGAGGTGGTTTGATAAGGCTTCCTGCTCAGAAGTGAATGAAGTCTTAGGATGCCATGGCTAGGCCAGACCAGAGGAGAGGAGAGACAGCAAGGCTATGGGAAGCCTTGGCCTTCCCACAGGGGACCATCACGGACTACCTCGGTGCTGGAGGCTACCTGCTTATGTTCTGTGTAAGAAAACACAGGCACAAATGCTTGAGACGAAAGATGCATAACTAATTTACTGTGACAGGATTAATTCCACACTAATAACTAATAACTAACACACGAGATGGCTTAATTTTTGGTTTACATTGCTTAACAAATTTATAGCTGATTAATTTCTTTTCCCCTCAGGACCTTAGCGACTTACAACCCAACAGTCCTTTTACAAAGTGCTTTTGCACACTTTGTGGCTGAGCCTTGCTGACTTCCCATCTCACGATTTCTGCTGACTTCTGAGGGGCTAGGGCGTCGGACCAAGGACACGGCTCTGGCAGCTCTCCGCCTCCTCCTTCAGCTCTACTTCCTCGGCCCAACACTGCCCACTCCTAAAGCTGACCCAGCCGCCGAAGGATACTAGAAACGAAATTGGTTTCATTCTCATCATCAGATGTCTGTGGTGAACCTTCATTAACTACTCAAATTTCCATTAGGCTCGTGAAATAAAGACTGCCTGAATCTTCTTTATCAAAATGTTTTCTTTTACTATTTTTATTTAAATGTGGCAAAACTCGCTCGACTGGCATAAATTACTACACTTCAAGAAAAGAAGAACACATTAAGTAAAACGACTACCTGCACCCCGGTGACCCACAGGAAGTGCATTCTTAATAGCAGTTGCAGGACAAAGCCTCTTGCCTTCTTCATCTGTTCCTCCTTCCCTATGGGAGAGGCTCCCCATGGGGCTGGGGCTCATGCTCTGAGGAGAGCACTCCTGGAACCCAGCTAGGAAGGGCTGCTCCTGCAACACCAATGTGGTCAAGGCACGTGAGCAGAACATGCCTCTCCCTTCTGAGCAAACCGGGCCATGCAGGACTCTCACCAGACCCCAGGCTTGCAAAGAGGCCGTTCACCTCAGAGTTACAGCATTTAGAAAATTACCTGCAGCCGGGCGTGGTGGCGCACGCTTGTAATCCCAGTACTTTGGGAGGCGGAGACCGGAGGATCGGGGTTCGCGGTCAGCCTCAGCGCTCTCTCGCTCTCTCTCTCTCTCTCTCTCTCTACCTGGTGAGGCCCTCCGCAACTTCGTGAGATCCGGTTTCAAAATAAAGCATAAAAAAATAGGGCCGGGGGTGTAGCGCGGAGGTAAAACGCCCCTGGGTTCAATCCCCGGTACCACAAAAAAAAAAAAAAAAAGAAAATTACCTGCCTTCCAAAACAATGCTCTTAAGAAAACAACAATGTTAGAAACATATTCCCCCTACAGGACAACCATAAAACTTACACACGAAAATCCTAAATGATAAAAGGCACTGAGAGGAAATGTCTGAAATAAGCTCTGGTCATCAGGTAACTCTTCAACCATGATGCGCTGCAGGTAAGCTAAATTTTCTTCTATTTCCTCTCAAAGTAAATATGACATAATGGTGGGAAGTGGCACCATAATGACTAGACTCTGAGGAATTGATACTCGAGGGACTGCTTTGAGTCCCTGCGGTACACAGAGCACACACCGTCTTCCTGCCTCCCTGTCACCAGGATACGGGCACTCCGCCTGACAGTGGCTCTTCTGTGGCCTGGCTTTCGAATGGGCCTGTGTGCCAAAAAGGAACAGTATCAACTTAATTTGGTCTGTTTTTAAATCCATGACTGTGGCGTCAGTGCTTAGGACTGATGGGGTCCAGTGCATGAGAGGACCACGTGGGCAGCATGAGTCCCTCAATAGCCTCTGCCCTGCAGTCCCAGTCCTTGCTTCCCATCTGACTCCTTCGTCTCTGTGACCCAGGATGCACTTGCAGGTGCTGGCCTGGAGAGTTCTCCTGAACCTTCTACCCTAGGCATGTAGAACACACACAGTAATTGCTATTTAAATCCCAGCTGCTACATGCTTCTGTCTTACAGACGTGATAAAAAAGGCACATATTTCTCCTTCCATCTTTTACTTTTATGTGCATGGATGGGTACTGGGGATTGAGCCCAGGGGCATTCTACTTCTGTGCTACACTCCTAGCCCTATTTTTAATTTTTATTTTGAAACAGGGTCTCACTAGCTTGATGAGAATCTTACTACTTGCTGAGGCTGTCCTCGAACCTGCAATCCTCTTGTCTCAGCCTCCCAACTACTAGGATTATAAGCGTGAGCAATTCCCCCTACTTAACTTTCAAATCTATGGATAGCAGACTATTTTGAAACTACAGCTCTTTCTCCATTTGAAACCCATCTGATCATAAAGAGACAGTGTTCTCCACCGGAAGATCAAGTTATCTCCTAGCTCCTTGGCTATTCATGGAAAAGCAGCACCCCAGCAGCAGGAGGAAGAGGAAGGAGACCATCCCTGCTGCCCATACCTTGCTCTGGAGTGAGTTGGAGGAAGAGGAAGGAGACCATCCCTGCTGCCCATCCCCAGCTCTGGAGTGAGTCGGGAGGAAGAGGAAGGAGACCATCCCTGCTGCCCATCCCCAGCTCTGGAGTGAGTTGGGAGGAAGAGGAAGGAGACCATCCCTGCTGCGGATCCCTAGCTCTGGAGTGAGTCAGGAGGAAGAGGAAGGAGACCATCCTGTTGCCCATCCCCAGCTCTGGAGTGAGTTGGAGGAAGAGGAAGGAGACCATCCCTGCTCCCCATCCCCAGATCTGGAGTGAGCCAGGAGGAAGAGGAGAGAGACCATCCCCGCTGCCCATCCCCAGATCTGGAGTGAGTCGAGGAAAGGAGACATGGAGTTCAGGCTCCAGGATGGTGGAGCATCCACAGGTAGTGCCCACAGCTGTTAGAGGTAGTGGGGCCTGCCCCCCTTTATCATGGGGGAGCAGGAAGGCCCTGAGCTTGGCTCTATATGTGGCCAACCATCCTAAAAGCAGTCACCCCTACTGTCTGGATACACACAATCAGCACAGCCCTGGGTCCCAGATGTGTAGGCTCAGGCTACACCCTAATAGCATCAGCAGCAGCAGCCCAAACTGCCATGAACCTGATTCAGAATCAGCACTCCTTTGTAACCATACCCCTGCCCCTGCCGTGCGGGGCCCCCGGTACCCTCACACAGGGTGGGAACTGTTTCCCCAGGCCTGAGACCACCATGGCACCCTAACTGACAGCAGTCGGGAGGCTCCTATGGAATTAACTGCCAATGCTCTCAAAAAAAAAAAAAATGATCGGCTAGCCAGACACAGTAGACCGTGAGATGATAGTGCCCAATACCTGAACAATGCTGGGTCTGTAATTACAATGCAAAGTATGTGAACTCAATATTTTATTGGGTAATCAATTTTAAAATAAAATTGATAAATTTTAAAATGATTTTACTTAAAATAAAATTTAAAATCATTTTAAAATAAAAATGTTCCACCAAAAAGAAATTTTATTTTCACATAGCAGCAAATGGCAAAAAAATTTAAAAAATAACTGAAACAGCATCAAAAAAAGTCCAAGGACCTAGAAATAAATCAAACAAAATGGCATGAAATCTCTATGGAGAAAAATCACAAAACATTATTGAAAGGAATATACGATATTCATTGATTAAAGACTCAATATTATAAAAATTAATTCTCTCCAGAGCTCTATAGAGATTAATCAAATTCCCTACAGTAATCAAAAAGTATTAGCACAATGTTTGTTTGTATGACTTTGAACCTCACTATGATGTATAATTACAATGTACCAATAAAAGTATAAAGAAAGTATTAGCACAGAAAGGAATTAACAGAGCAATGCAGGAAGAGGGCCCAGAGGCACACCCACTGTCCCCGGACCCTGAAACGGTGCTGGGACAGCAGCTGGCACAGTGGCTATGGGTCCACAGGGTGTTGATCCAGGGAGCGCTGGACACTTGGTCCAGAAAGCCAAAGTTGAAGAATGCACCTTGGAGGAGGACTGACCACTAGCTAGAAAACGCAAGGGAGCTTCCAGGCTGCTCTTCGTGCATCCAGACACACCCACCAGTGGCTGATCTGCTGATGAGGAATGCGCTGGGCCGCAGAGATGCGGGGCGCCATCATCCGTCTGCCTTCTTCCGAAGGACAGCAAATGCATCATCCGAGACCGAAATTAAATCTTGGCGGAGCCATTTTTCTTTATATTGTTTGGAATTAAAAACATATTAAGTTGATCCATTATGAAAATTCTGTTCTCTATATTGTGTGTTTCAGACCATGTCTATATCTTAAGGCTATGAAACAATTTTTGTAATTGTAATAACAAAACAAATTATTGACTTTAACTTAAGGAAATTGTTGCTTGAATGACTAAATATTCAACCCAAACAAAACAAATCTCTCTCTAAATTGTATCATACACAACTTGCTCATTTCCACAGGTTAATGAACTTTATGTAGTAATGCTGTATTTGTGCTTTTTTCCATTTCTAATTTTTATGTCTTAATTTGTGGTGGTGGGAGAGTGTCCCTAATGCAGTTTAGCAATTACATGACTATGCAACATAGTGTGAATTATCAACATTACCACAATAAAAAAAAAAAAACACTTCACATCAGTACCAATAGCAAAGTTAACAGAAATCTGGCTCTGTGGCTTAAAAGTCATGTTTGAATTCTAGGCCTAGCTTCTTAAATCTGTTCATTAACTTTGAGGTTACTTAATTTAGAACATTAATTTTAAAAAAAAAACCTAGTATCTTTGATGCCAGCATAGCAAGTCATACTTAAAATAAAACATTATTTATTATGGGTTTACTAAGTGCAAAATATAGGGAAAGAGGCAGAAGACAAATGTATCTATGATGAATTCCCTCTTTTGATTAGAATCTCTTTAAAGACAGTGCTTACAGCCAGGAAAGGTGGCACATACCTATAATTCCAGCTACTCAGGAGGCTGAGACAGGAGAATTCAAAGTTTGAGGCCAGATCAGGCAACTGAGCAACACGCCGTCTCAAAATAAAAAAGAAAAAGGGCTGGGGATGTAGTTCCATTGTAGAGCACCCTTGGGTCCAATCCCCAGTATTGCAAAAAAAAAAAAAAAAAAAAAAAAAGACAGTGCTTGCTTCTAATCCTCAAGCAATAACAGAAGCAATAGTCAATCACCTTAAGTACAATGACCTCGTCTAATGGGAATAGGTTTAGAAAGGGAGGGCAACACGGGGGCCAGTTGCTTCTCCCTTTGGGTTTATAATGACAGTAGTTTGGTGGGAGTGGTGGATGGGGAGGTGGAACTCACAGTTAGGATTTTGTTTTGGCACCAGTATTTACCCAGGGTTTCTATGAAAAGATAAGTGATCTCTCAGTGTGTTCAACCTGTCATACTAGCACAGCAGTCTGCCCAAATGTGCAAGAAATAGAGTGCTCACAAGCAAGATGCAGTATTTAACATTGGAAGAGAATCTGTGATATTCTGACCACACTACCTCTTGCATTGACCAGAGAAAAACATTACACCCCACCCTCACCTACAAGGCTCCTTTGGGGTGACGATTAAAGAGGTTCTGAAATACCTTTCATTGATTCACTCAACTATAAGCTGAAGAAGCAGAGCAGGCATGGTGAGCTGGTGCAGAGCCAACGCCCTGAGCTCAAAGGGAAGAGAGCGGGGTACAGGCAGCTGCAGCCAAGGGGCTGCTCAAATGAGGAAACACTCTAAAGATAATGGAAGACAGGTTTCTCCCTGTAAGGGAGAAATCCATCCATCCATCCATCCATCCATCCATCCATCCATCCATCCATCCCATATACCCATTCACCCACCTACCCACACATGTATCCATCCATCCATCCATCCATCCATCCATCCATCCATCCATCCAATATACCCTTTCACCCACCCACACATCCATCCATCCATCCATCCACCCACCCACCCACATGTCCGTCCGTCCGTCCGTCCGTCCGTCCGTCCGTCCATCTGTCCATCCTTTCATCTGTCTCCTCACTCTGTGCACTGCAAGGGCTTGGAATCAGCACATCTCAATAGCAATGAGCATGCCCAGCACCCAGAGCCTAACTTATAAATATTCTTTGTTGAAAGGAACCCAGACTAATCCCAGGCTGGGCAAAGAATGCAAGATAAGTCTGATATATCTTTTTATGAACGAACAAAAACTTCTCAGAATGATGGTTTCCTGATGATGCAGCACAGAGCCAGCTCAAAGGGGCTACCATAAGCCAAAGCAGAATTTATCTGACCCTCAATCAAGGAAAGCAACAGATTACATAACTCCCTGAATAAAGAGCAAGCCACGAGCCACACACAGACAAGGCTGGCGGTGCCTAGTTCCAGAACCTGGACACAGCTTGCAGTGAATGCCACTCTGCTTCGCTCCCCATCACTCTCCACAGCCAGAACACTGGCACCATCCTGCATACTCTCCTCATTTTTAACTTTTATTAAAAAATATGTCCATCTCACCCACAAAGGCTGCACACCACTGTGTATCATATGAATCACCTTTGCGGCTTCTTTTTAGCTCCTTGTTCCACTGTCCAACATCTGCCGAGTGAGAAGCGTGGGATACAGGGATGAGCAAGGCACAGGTCATGGGAGACAGCCGGCCAAGCAGTTGTCAAGGGTGTGTGTGTGTTGCTGAGGATTGAACCCAGGGTGTTCTACCTCTGAGCTACACTCCCAGCCCTATTTTATTTTTTATTTTGAAACAGGGTCTCACTAAGTTGCAGAGGGCCTGGCTAAGTTTCTGAGGCTGGCCGTGAACTTGTGATCCTCCTGTCTCTCAGCGTCCCAAGTACTGGGATTACAGGTGTGTGCCACCATGCTCAGAGGCTGTATGTCTTTAACCAGCATTAACTGAGCACCTACGCCATGCAGGGCACCAGAAACACCAAGGTGAACAGAGAGTCCTCCTAGCCGAGAAGCTGCCATTCTAGTGCCAGGAGTGGACAAACTACTAGTGACCCAGGTTTGCAGTTAGAGCCCTAGAGCTTAGAGAGAATGCAAGCTGCCCTGAGGGCTGCCCCAGAGGCCCGGCTGGTCCTCCAGGCCAAGCAGTGAGCAGTGAGGAGGGCAGCAGCCCCATGAATGGAGGGAGGGAGGGAGGGAGCGAGGGAGGGAAGGAGGGGCTCATAGGGCATAGTGAAGATGCTGCTGCTCACTGTTACAACAACAGGACTCTAATGGACGGTTTCAGGCAGGGGATGAACCTCCCCACATCTGCATTTCCTAACTGTGACTCTGGCTGTGATGTGGAGAGCAGACTGGAGGGGTGACAGGAAGAACTCTGCAGCCAGCAGCTGCATCACAGCCTGAGTTATGGACCATCAACTCAGACTAGGCTGCTGGGAGAGAAGGAACTGGGCACGGCAACTCGTGCTACCGCAGAAGCAGCACAGTTACTATGGAGAAACTGAGGACAGCTGGTCATGCCACCACTGTGGCATTGGCAAGGTTCAGCAGAGGGCTCTCGCGGCCATGACTTCCAAGGAGAAGCCCAGGGGTGAGGGGCTGCTCGAGTATCCGAGTGGACGCCGAGTATCCGCTTTCCTTTGCTCTTATGAAGGGGCAGGCAGGGGAGAGGAAAGAGCGGGTGGCTGCAGCCAAAGGCCCAAAAAGTCCAGCCCCCTTGGCAGAGTGAAGTGGAGACGTGCAGAGCCGGGCACCACATCTGTGTGGGGCGTGGCCAGAGTAAGGTCGGGTGAGAGCCAGGTGTGCTGCCATTCATGGAAGGTATTCATTTAGCAGGTATTTATTCAAGCTGATATTTCAAATTTGCCTCATTTTTAAAGATTTTACCTCCTACCAAAGAAACTACCACCTAAAAGGGAACTGATATTTTGTATTCTCAAAGTTCTATGAATAAGTTTAAAAATTCAATGGACAAACATCTGTATGTGTTTATATAACCGAATCAGTTTAAATCCTTAAAATATTAGGGGAGAAACTTTTTGTACATTCATTCATTTTTAATAAAGTAATTCATCCTATTCACTTGTTTTTTAAAAATACGAAGTTTTGCAAACTAGATTTGCTTCAAAAAATGAGAATGATTGCTGGGCGTGGTAGCATATGCCTGTAATACCAGCACTTGAGAGGCTGAGACAGGAGGATTGCAAGTTCAAGGACAGCCTCAGCAACTCAGTGAGACCCTGTTTCAAAATTAAAAAATACAATAGGGCTAGGGGTGTAGCTCGGAGGCAGAATGCACCTGGGTTCAATTCCCAGTACCTAAAAAACAAAAAGGCATGAGGGTGTAGCTTGGAGTTGCAGACAGTTCCTGGGTCAACCCCCAGGACTGGGGGAAGGAGGAAGAAGAATGAGAACAAATGACTGTTAGTTACGATTCTGTCTGCTTTTGGAAATGCAAATTACCAAGTGCCTCAGGGACACTGACCCAACAGAAAGGCTTCACTCAGCTGGGGAGTCTCTCCCTCAGTGGTCCCTGAGGACAACACCCATCCGTCCTGCCAGGGCCTCCTGTGGGGGTCTGTCTCAGAAGGGAGGAGGGCAGGGGGGGGAGGAGACAGGCACAAGCTCAGTGGACCTTGGTAGGGGACAGTGAGAAAACTATCAGGCCTGTCCTTCTAGCTGGCTGCTGGATTGAAAGGTCCCCAGCAAAGTCTGCTTCTGAACGCACAGAATGCGTGTGGCCTACTGATGACACAGGAACACAAAGCACCAACACACAGACTGTCCTGGCCTGGTGGCTCACACAGCCCCCCGCACAAGGTGGTGTTTGCTCCAAACATTTCAAAACCACAGGAGAAGCTCATCGTCTCATTCTTCCATCCTCTGTAGTAACAGAACCATGCACCGCAGCCTGCCTTGCCCAAGTCCACACCAGTGCTCTGCATAAACCGGGTCTGTCACTCTCAGTCGCTCACAGAACACCCAGGTGCAGTGGCACACGCCTGCAATCCCCGTGCTTGGGAGGCCGAGACAGGAGGATGGAGCAACTTAGAGAGTCCCTGTTTCAAAACAAAAAATAAAAAGGGCTAGGGTGTAGCTCAGAGGTAGAACGTCCCTGGATTCAATCTCCAGTACCAAAAGTAAAGTAAAGTAAAGTAAAGTAAAGTAAAGTAAAGTAAAGTAAAGTAAAAGAAGAAAAGAAAAGAAAAAAAGAAAAGAAAAGAAAAGAAAAGAAAGCAAGCCTTGGAATGGTCTGGTAGGAGAAATAAAATACTTAGTTTTGCAAAAAAAATGCCATGATAAATAAGTAAGTTATTTATCATCACAAGTTTCACAAAATTCTAACAGTTTTCATGGCTTGGGGTAAAGAATCAAAGAGTTAAAAAACTAAAGACAATTATGAAAGTCCTTCTTGAGTAAATTACACTCCTCTGTTAAAAATTTGGATTACAGAGACTTTAGCTGTAGTGATTAGAGGTACAGAAATACTGTCAAATATATTACTAGTTAATGTGCAACAAATAAATAGCAAGCCCTTCTTATTCAGAACTCTGTGCAGAACGAAATCCTTTTAGTAAAACAAAGCGGTTACTTTAACAATAAGCATGCTTGCATTTCCCGTCCACACGTGAAGGGAAGGAAGGGGCAAGCCCGTCTCCCGGTGGGGACACTTGTCATGCTCCTGGGCCACCGTGTCCCAGCAGCCAGCAGCAGGATCACTGCTCAGCATCTGTATTTTGTTTCTTTATTGCTTTCCTGAAATAAGCTTATTTATGCTCACACTGCTGATGAAGAAGCCTGACTTTCCACCGTGCGCAGTGCCAGCTGCACGAGCGAAGGTGTGAGGCATGGCATTCACAGAGCCACACGTGTCCTGTGTGTGTGCTGCTGCAAGGCTTCCTGGGAGGTTTGCTTTATAGTCAATCTTCTCCTGATGAGACTCTAGAACACTATGATTTGTTAATATTAATAAAAGCATCTTTTTACCTATGTGGATTAACTATATTCTACAACTATATTCTACATATGCTTTCGTGAAGCATATGAGCACATTTTAAAACAACTATTTAAACTAAAAAACATTTTATTTCTCAAGAAGGCAACTATTACAAACATCCAGGAGTGCTATGATTCTCTGCAGCCCCAAGAAAAAAGGAAGTTTTGCTATTGTAAGATTTTAATATAAACCAACAGAGCTCCTAAAATATTAATAAGTTGTCTTTTCTAAATAAGAAAGCTGTTCTCCCCATCTGCCTTGGTATTTCAACTTGCACAGTACACCATGGCTGATTCTATCTTGCTCTATTATCTGAAATGCCTCCTCGACAACCCAGAGGAGGAGAAGCGGCTCTAATTCGTGTAATGGCACATGTCACCTGTCTCTCTGTCAATGAGACATGTGAAAGCATCTTTTTATTAGAAACACAAATCAAT
This sequence comes from Glis glis, assembly GCA_004027185.1. NCBI lineage: Eukaryota > Metazoa > Chordata > Mammalia > Rodentia > Gliridae > Glis > Glis glis. The sequence continues at coordinate 18,699 of PVJS01034936.1, forward strand.
ATACCCACAGGATTACAATAACTGCTTGAGGCAATTTGTATTATCATTTCATCCTTGATGTTCTTGCTCTGAGCAACTTATTATTATGAACGGCATGAAAATGGCAACCTGTCACGATTGATTTTTCTTAACCTCTTGTAAGAATTCTTTCCTCTTAAATGTAATCAAGTATCACCTTATTAAATATGTCTAAGGCGAGGTTTTATAAAGCAGTCCATTACTCAAGCTTCAGTCCTTGTAATTTAAACTTTCACCAAATACCATTGTAAAATTGCTTAGTAATAAAAACTTTTGATTTGTTCAAAGTTTTAAAATAAAGTTTTCACCTTTGCATAGACCCTCTTCTCAGTAAGCACTATCAGGAGGGAATCTTCTGATCCTGAGCTTTAAGAACTTCTACCCTAGAGTTCTCCTCCATCTAAGAAAATAATAGAATTTACTGCTGGTCTCTTTCTGGATAAGAGATACTACTTTTTAATCTAGTAAACCCCTATAACAAGCATAAAACTATATTTTCCAGTTATATAAAATAACCAAGTTGGATTTCAAGAACCAATTTTAAGGACAAATCTAAAACAATGAATCAAACTGAGACATTTGTCAGTCACTGAGCTTAGTTATATCTCAACTAACTGACAGGGATTTTTGTCCATCTTAGATGGAGTTCTGGATCTCTAGCATGCATCAGAATCCCTACAGGCAGCCGTGCCCCAATGTTCTAAGTTGGGATGCTGAGGGGGGGCACATGTGTGCATTTTCAGGGCTTGTCCAGGGACAGGATCAGCACAGGGACACGGGATGCTGAAGCTGCCAGCCCAGGGGCCGTACTTCATGCTTCAGCGGTGCCTGGTGACAGCTGGTGGGTGTCACAGAAGTAAGGAAGGGTCTCAGGGTGGCAACTAGGCAAAGTTCTTCCCTCTAACTTTTTGAGAAAGCATATTTAGGGATGGAATGGCCTGGCATCCATAGCCACAGGAAAGAAGAATCAAGTGAGATCGTCTAGGCCCAGGCTTAGGGCTCAGAGCAGGCATGCTATTCTCCTTAGTTTTTGTGTGTTTGAAGTTTTTCACAGTATGCATTTTTTAAGCATTTAGAGAAGAACAATGTGGAAAAATTAAGAGTAAAAGAAATGCTAAGAGATATTTGGGGATGTTAGCTGAGAAGAATGAGAAGTTTAGGAAGCAACTGATCAAACTGGCTGAATACTAACACCCACCAGCTCGGAGGGGGAAAGGTTAAAACCCCAGCGCTGCCCTCAAGAGCCCTGCAGCCCAAGCGAGGAAGACGGCCCCCTGGCCTGAGCCAAGGAGAAAGAAGACAAGCAGGCTCCTGGTGCTCCTTCTGGTAGGCCAGGGCATGCTGAGCAGCCTCACCAGGAAGGGAGCCCGGTGGGTAGGCTACCTCTGGGGGCGCTGGTGGTGAGGCACGTGTATGGGGGTGTTCCAGAGACAGCAACCAGCCTGGAGGAGGGCAGAGCACGGGCCTCCACTGTGGCTGCTTGGGGACCTGCTTGGCTCTTGTTAACAAAGGTCACCACATACTCAGGTCTGACCTTTGCAAGGCACGGTCTGGAGTGCTTTACATCTGTGCTGGAGCCATACCATAACAGCATACTGGAAAGAGTCCACTCATTTAGCCATTCTAATAGCAACGATTATATGGATCATGTTTTACTTTTAAAGCACAGAAACTTCCTGATGCAGAGCCACACCTAAAGTAGAAGACACCAAACAACCCTGCAGGCATCAGTGGAGAAGCAGAAGAGAAACAGAGGTAGAGGCAGAAGTCAGTGAAAGGGTGTGAAATCTTTAAAGAAAAGATTCCATCTTTCTGTTGTATCAAGGAATAGAGCAGAGCAATCAGTGAGCACAGTCTGTTAAACTGAGTTCATGCTCTGAGCGTCCACAAGCAGCCAGGTGTGGAGGATTGCTAGTGTGTCTCCTCGCAAGATAAGCTCCTGAAGAGCAGGATGCACACAGGAACAGCCGCTTGGCCTTCACACAGCAGCTGCAGTAGCGCCAGAACACATCATCTCACAAGAAGGCAGGTGGCTCCCCAAAACATTCGCACAGATGTGTAACTCAGACACCCCAGTGCCTCCACTCCAGGACCCTGCTATAGACGTGCTCTGCCTTGTAAGACCAACTCCACATCTTGCTTCTGCAGTCACTTCTTGGCTTGCCTCAGTCTGACCACACCGCTGGCTTCCTTCTCCTCCTGAGGCCTTGCGCTGGGCGGCAGGAGGCCTCTGCACTGAGGTCTGAACTGCAGTCTGCTGCCACTCACCTTATGGACTGTGTTATAGGCCGCAGTCCTCTCAGGCTCTTCCTCGCTGCCCGTGCTCCAGGCCATAGTCTGCTCGGGCTCTTCCTCGCTGCCCGTGCTCCAGGCTGCAGTCCTCTCGGGCTCTTCCTCCTTGCCTGTGCTCCAGGCCGTAGTCCTCTCGGGCTCTTCCTGCCTGCCTGTGCTCCAGGCCGCAGTCCTCTCGGGCTCTTCCTCCTTGCCTGTGCTCCAGGCCGTAGTCCTCTCGGGCTCTTCCTGCCTGCCTGTGCTCCAGGCCGCAGTCCTCTCGGGCTCTTCCTCCTTGCCTG
>PVJS01034937.1:9462-21380 GCA_004027185.1 Glis glis
GTTTCACAAAGTTGCGGAGGGCCTCACTAAGTAGAGAGAGAGAGAGAGACAGGGAGAGAGAGAGAGAGAGACAGGGAGAGAGAGAAAGAGAGACCTGAGGCTGGCCGCGAACCCAGATTCTCCGGTCTCCGCCTCCCAAGTACTGGGATTACAGGTGTGCGCCCCCATGCCCGGCTTGTGTTAAGTCTTTTAAGTAATGTGTATATTCTAAATATTAGTCTTCTATCAGAAGAATAGCTGTCAAAGATCTTCTCTCATTCTGTAGATTCTCAGGAGATGGAAAACCAAGGAATACAAATAGGAAAAGAACAACTGAAATTATCTCTATTTGCAGATGACATGATCATATACTTAGAAGACATAAAAAAACTAAATCAAAAGATTTCTAGAGCTGATTAACAAATTCAGCAAAGTAGCGAGATACAAAATCAATCTAAAAATAAATATTAGCTTTACTATATGCCAGCCATGAATCCACTGAAAAATAAATCCAGAAAACAATTCCATGCACAATAACCTCAAAAACAATAAAATACTTAGGAATAAATCTAACAAAGGAGATAAAAGACTTCTACAATTAAAATTATAAAAAACTAAAGAAAGAAATTGAAGAAGGTCTTAGAAAATAGAAAGATTTCCTATGCTTTTGGATAGGCAGAATAAATATTATTAAAATGGCCATTCTACCAAAAGTGATCTACTCAACTTTTCTCAGAGCTACAAAAATTAGTCCTAAATTTGATATGGAAAAACAAAAGACCCAGAATATCCAAAGCAATTATCAGCAATAAGAAGCATGCAGGAGGGACCACAATACCTGATTTCAAATTATACTACAGAGCTATAGTAATAAAAACAGCATGCTAGTGACACAAGAACAGACACATAGACCAATGGAACAGAATAAAAGATACAGAAACAATTCCACACACTTATAGGCAATTGATTTTCGACAAAGGTACAAAAAACATGCTGGAGAAGACAGCCCTTTCAACAAATGGTGTTGGGAAAACTCGTTATCTATTTTTAGGAAAATGGAATTAAATTCCTACCTCTTGCCCTGCACAAGAGTCAACTCAAGGTGGATTAAAGACCAGGAAATTAGACCAGAGACTTTGAAATTACTAGAGGAGGACATAGATCAAATACTCAAACTTATAGGCACAAGTAGAAACTTCCTCAATGAGACCCCCAAAGCTCAGAATATTTAAATAAGAATAAATGGGATGGCATTAAACTAAAAAAGTTTCTGCTCATCAAAGGAAACCATCAAGAGTCTAATGAGAAAGCCTACAGAATGGGAGAAGACATTTTGCTAAACTCTTGAAATTAAGTTGCAGAAATCCTAACTCTTCACCCATATTACTTGATCACTTATCTACTGTGAATGTTTCTCTTAACACATCAGAGTTATTATATTCAGAGTATTTAGCATTAATATAAGACTATTATCTAATATATATTCAATTTTCAATCTAAATAAATTGTTTCAGTTCAGTATTAATTGGATATTCTGTCCAATATATGATCCAGGACCATGTATTACATTTAGTTTTCATGACTTTAGAGTTTGGAACAGTTTCTCAGCCTCTTATTTTTGTCTCTAATAAACACTGTTATTTTTGAAGAATGTAGGCTTTGTGTGTGTGTTTGTGTGTGTGTGTGTGTGTGTGTGTCTATGGTTGTATTCAAGCTATGCATTTTTGGTACGAAAACCATATTCTGACAGGTGACATTTAATACAACTTTTAAAAGATGGAAAATACTTATGTAAAGAAATGAATTATGGCACAGAAGACCCTTAGAACTAGGAATGAGCTGAAGACTCTTAAACTAATTCAAGGCTCTTGCCACTGACTACAGGTGCTAAAGATGGCTCATTTATGCCATGAGATTTTTTTTGATGAAAATGAAATTACTGAAAATTAGATGTAACTCAGTTAGAAGGCTTGAATTAGGCTTTCAGAAGATAGGCTTAGATATGATAAAGCTAGAAATGATTTTCCAAAGCAGACTTTTAGATTGGTGCATGATTAATTATGGATATAAGGAACCTCCAGTCTTCCAGAAATCCAATTTTAATCTTTAAGGTAGTTTTGATTTTTGATAGGGGAAAAAATGGAAAACTTTTTTGTATTTAGAGTAAAGAGGCTACATCCTGTATTAAAGTAGGTCCCAACAAATTATTCATCTACAGTTTCAAATGCAGAACATTTTAAATGAGGTGATCCAAGTGCCTTTCTTTACTGTGTACTATGGAATCACAGAAGCATAACATGGTAACATTTTTGTAAATCATCCCTTTATTTGATAGATAGAGTGAACTCAGAAAGTGGATGATTTGCCCCAATTTAAGGGGGTGAAGCTTGATTTCTCAGTTAGGATCCTCAAGCCATTGCCCAGCTGACAAATTCCAAGAGGACTCTAAGAATATGCTTGTGGAAATTGCATAATTTATTATTTATGAGGATCCAAAGTAACTCTCACTTTGGTAGATTAGGCTTTTCATGACTGGGCCCTAGTCTTCTAATGGTATTTTGGCAGTAGAATGGGACATAGCAGCAAAGATTCATAGCTGCTTTCTTAGATCAACTTTAGCCTCATTTATCTTGACCTCCAAGCATTTACTTACTAAAGTGGTCCATAGTGTGAAGTTTCTTTTCTGATCAATGCCAAGTCTCGAGTGCAATAGACCACAAGAGAAATCATCATCTCGTGCAATTCCCCAAATATGAACTCAACAATACTTTTATCAGCCATGTTTCTAATCCATTAGCAATATTGACCTTGCCGTGAAATGAGAGTAATTCAATTTCAGATTATACTATAAAGCTGAAATCATTATAACTTTGCCTGTTAGTTTTACAGTAGTTAAGCCTATGTCAGAGTTTTCATGATGAAGCTTTCTATTTCAAAGTTTTATCATCAGACATTAAAAAGAAAAAAGTCAAATGGTGTTTGAGACTACATTGGCTCTTGTGAGACATTCATGTCAGGCTTTTTTTTTAATTCAAAGAGATGCAATCGATAGGCAAGTCCTCTGCTTAACAGCTTTAATTATTAGATTGGCTATGGGTACCACTGATACATTTTCCTATCATCACTGAAATGTCTGTTCTCAACTTTGTCCAACTTTAGCACCAGGTATAGAGCACTACTTGTACTGTAAGCAGGAGGCAGGAGATATGGTAAAAGTCACCCACAATCTTATTAGTTGAATCACTATGGACACAGTAGTTAATATTGTTGGGGCTTGTCTTTTGTAAAATAATAAAAAAAATGGAGAAAATTTATTCCATCTTCTTATAAGCAGAGGACTGGACCTTTTGAAAACCTTTCCCATATTTATATCTGAGTTTAAGATGTGATGAGCAAACAACTAACCTGAAGGATCCTTAGGAGTAGGAGAGAGATTTCTATTTAAGGGGAGGAGAGAGATACTACCAGGTTATTTTTTAGTAAAACCATAAAAAAGATCATTCCCCCAAATTTTCAGTATAAGGCAGGCACATTTTTAAAAAACATGTTTATTTAAATTATTATCTCTAAAACATAAGGAAAATTGACCTGGTTAGCTTTTAATAGCATGGCATGTGCATTCCACAAGCAGATATATATTAAATATACATACATGAGGAGGGCTGGGGACATAGCTCAGTGGTAGAACACTTTCCTGGGCTCAGTCCTCAGTACCACAAAGTGGACACACACACACACACACACACACACACACACACACACACGAGTGGCCATTTATAGGTAGTGGTCATAAAGGAAATTTCCTGTCAATGGTGGAACACATCCTGAGTTCAGAGAGAAGAGTGAATGGAAAAGAGAGTGGGAGGCTATCTTGAGTAAATTAGAACTTTTATATAATTCAGTTCAAGATTACTAGTTCTTACTAATTTTTACTTTGTTGTGCTACACACAAATTTAAGCCTCTTATAGGTAAGACAATGTTTTGATATCAGCTGGGTTTAAATAAATCAGATGTCCTTCATACATTCTAGAAATTTACAGCTATGTGGAGGAAACTATGTAAATTCTTGATGAAAATACTGTTTTGTGTGTCTTTGGTATTTACTTCATGGGTGGCGTGAAGTTATGTAATTCATATACATCATCTAAGCAATCCCATGAGAAGTTGTGGTCTTTGTTTCATGGATAATTAAATGATGGAAGCTTAGAGAGGAACAGTCCCTCACCCAGGTAATCTGTGCATAGCAACTTCAATACGAGAATCCTGTTTTATCCAGACCTTTGCTCTTAAACTCTATTCTGTATCATCTCCCATAATTAAAGGCAGAATGAAAATAATTTAAGCAACATGTTTCCTATGAGGACAGAATGACAAGTTCAACCATTAGTGAAGCTTGAGAAAGCCATTTTAAAAAGGATTCTCTAAAACCCACCATTCCATTAGTGAAACTAACTGGTGAAATGTAGTTGTCTCTACACCCTGTAGTTTCTGTCTCCAAGCATATTTCATCTATTTATTTCTCTGCCTTCTCAGAAACCCTACATTAGTTCATGACATGATGCTGTCATGTTTCATGTGATTCACTGAGATAGGCTCATAGAGCTTTTCATGTTCCCAACCCACATGCAGGTAACTCATGTTCAGACACTCTGCTGTGTACACTGAGTGGTTCAATTACAAGAGAGTAATTAGAAGTCTCCACAACACCATGATTGGCTGATTCATAATTTCTTTTAATCACAACTGCTAGATAAAAGGTATACCAGCTCAAAAGAGGAGAACCTTGGGGAAGTTCTCAGTTACATTTTCAGCAACATCACCAGACACTCTCCACTCTAGTAGTATCAGCCATTATGCCCTTCCTTAAATTCCTTTAACAGTTCATGCTTCTTCCTGCCTTAGGACCATGAAACAGGCTTCTAAGTTTTCCTTTTTCTGGTAAACCTACCCCCATGTATATAGCTGGTTTTCACCCTTCCTTCAGAATTCCAATAAAATATTACTTTCTTTGTTAAGTCTTTCCTGACTGGACATTCTTAGTGCTCCAGTCGGCATTTTCATGGCTATAATCCAAAAGAGTTGACCAGGTAGTTTAGAGGAAGGAAGATTTACTTTGCTCATGGTTTTGGGGTTCAGTCCATGTGAGGCTGGCATCTGGATCTCAGGGCACGATATCAAGAAGCAGAGGTGGGGAGCATATGGGCTGTTCTCCTCACATCATGGAGGCCAGAAGCAAGAGCAGGAGTGAGGAGAAGAGGAACCATATAAAATCCCCAAGGTCATGCCACGAGGGACCCACTTTCTCTAGCCACACCCTAGTGGCCTAGGGTCACAATGGATTTATCCACTGCTGGGATTATAACATTCATGACTCAATTACATCAACTCCAAATCCCAATTTATGAGATCTTCAAGGAACCATCCTGTATCTAACTATAACACTTAGTGATGTTTTCCTTTTAGATACTCCAGAGCATTCTGTATTGATCGGCAGCAGCCATTATATAATCATAATTGCAATACATTCTTTGATGCACTCCCAAAACATTTTGAATACTTTATGTGCCAGGAACTCTTCTAGATCCCAGATGCTTTGCCTAATCTATGAAAAAATAGACAATGAACAATTCATTATATACATATGTTACACATACAATTTATGTATAATGATAAGTGTAATGAGAATAAGAAGAGCAGATTTAACATCAGTGGTGTGGGTTTGGGAAAAACGACTTGGACTCAGGTTGCAGAATTAAATCAAGTCTCAAGAGTTGTTAAAGATAGGCCTCACTGAAAAAGCGAGAAGTTAGCTTGAAAAAGCCAAAAATATCAGTTTTGCATCTCATATCGAAAGAGCAGCCCAGGTGAGTGAAAAAGTTTGAGAACTTGCAATAAGGTATGAACACAATTGCTGTTTGAAGGACAGTTAGGAAACTTGTGGGGCTGGAATGGATTGAACCATGGGACATACAACTTTGACGTACAACAGAAATCAAATAGGGCCTTTATGGACTTTTGTTGTTATTGAGTGGAAAGAGGGGCCATTGGTGGAGTTTAAAAGAATTCGCTATTTCATCTTACTTGTCACTGGAGTGAACTGTAGGAAGTCAAGGATAGGAGCAGGAAGGTGTGTTATGAGGCTCTTGTTGCAATCCAGGTGGGAAAGGATGATGGCTAGCACCTTGGTGGCTACAGAGGAGACAAGAAAATGAACAGATAATGTAGTTGAGTGGAGGGCACAACCAGCTAGATTTATTATTGACACATCGCATATAAGATGTAAATAATACCAAGTTTTATTGACTCAATCAACTGGAATATATATATAATATATAGTAATATATTATATGTATATAATATATAACTATATATTATATATTATATTACATTAAATTATATATTAAATATATTATATTATATATTTATATAATATATATTATATGTTACATTGTATAATATATATTATATATTATATATTATTGGTGCATTGTAATTATACATGATAGTGAGGTTCAAAGTCATACAGACATGCACATAGGGATTGGTGTGTTTCTCTTCAGGTCCTACCCCACGACCCATCCCTCCTTGTAGATAATAGTGAGGTTGGTAGTGGTACCTTCATACATGGGCATAGCATAATTTGAAATGTTTCTTTCATCACTTCTTCCTTTTCCCCTCCCCAGCTCTCTCCTATTCTCTTCCACTATTCTACTGGTCACTGGGGAAGACTGTGGGTGCAAGACAGGAAGATGTTCACTGAAAAGTATATTGCTAAGTGACACTCATGGTGGGAAACAGCCGTGTAGCTTTCAAAAAACACATAAAGTGGTATATATGGCCAAAATGTAGATACCATTAGATGTCTTAGGAAATGCCACTAAATATATTCCCTCACAATAGTAGCACATCTATTTTATAGTCCAATCATGTTTTACTCATTAATCATGTGAAAGGTCCCATAAAATATGGCAGGAAGTTAAAATATTTGATCAATAAATGAAGTGGTAATGCATATAAAGAAGGAGATAGTACATTCCATTATGTGTGGGTGTCATTATAACATCATACACAATGATCTAGGCTTAATCCATGAAGATATATTTGTAGTGATGGAATTAATGATACCAAAATAGATACATTACAGACACACATCACCTTCATTTATAATTGAAATCATCAGCAAACCTCTCCTTTTGAGAGTCATGGAACAACAGTTACTACAGGCCTAAATTCACATGCATTTTTTGTTTTGTTTCGTTTTTGTTATTTTGGTTTTGGATTTGTTTTTAGATAATATCTTCATATCTCTTTAGCCTCCCATATAGTGTATACATTTCCTTCAATTTCCTGATTAAGAAGCTGTGGAACAAGGAAATTAAATAAATCCTCATTTCACTTATCTGGAAAGTGATAGAACTATAATTAGCATATAAATTTGAACTTGTGCTCTTGGCCACCAGGAAATAGTACCTTTGCTTAGAGACCACCATATCATAATGGGAGTTTTGCAACTTCAGTCTTTACTAAGCTGTCCAATTGGAATCAGACATGATTCATTTTTGTTGAGGAAAAACTGTTCTTAGTTTAAATATCTTCTCTTTCCCAGTTGCAATCCCCCTATCTGAGAAAAAGTTATCTATCCTTTCTAACTTTCAATATTTTTGCTCATTGGCTTCCTGTAACCCTTACCTTGAAAAGCAAACCATTTAACTCTAAATTATTGAATGTCATATAAATATACATTACTAGTTTTAGAATATTTTTAATACTTGGAATTTAATTTAATAATTCTAGAGTTAGCTAAAATTAAGAAAAGTCATTACTAAAAGTGCTAAGTAACTACAGAATTTTATAAATGCAAGATTTCCCTCTGCCTACTACTTAGTCCAAAGGTAAGCCATCTCATAATTTAAATAAAAAAATTATAATGATGGAAGACATGGACCTAATATTCCATTGTACTAAGTAATCACATGACATTTTAATGACATTAATTTAAGTCTTTTTAATACTCAAAATTATACTTTCCTAAACTTTGAATGTATAGGACACCAAAATCTCAATATATTTTAAAGTCCTACTGAATTGAGTTTTTCATATTAAATTATCCACTGTAATTTTAATCTTTCCAAATTAAGCAGTTAGAATCAACCATCTTTGTCAGGATGATATTGAATATTTAGAAATGAACCTGAATATGAAGCCTCAATATATTATTCCATTGCCAGACTCACATATGAGAATGTGGACCAAACTATAAGAATAGAAAAAATAATTTAAAAAACTAAACATTACTGTAGGTTTTCACTCTATTTTCTACTTAAAATTTATCTTATGGACAAAAGGTGATCTCTACATATATTACATCATTGAGAGCTTAATTTTCACACATTATGGGAATTTTCTATTTCATCAAAATATTTTTTCAAGTGACCAAAACTCTGTCATTTCAATGCTTTTATACATCATGTATTTACTTGTGCATTAAATGAATAAACATAATAAAAGATAGTCTCTTCAGTTTCAGAACAAAAATATACTACGTATTTATCTACAGATTGCAGTTGGCCAATACAAATTAACCATTACCCAGCTATAGAATCCATGATGAGTAAGGCCTGATGGTTCCTTTGACCCATACAGACCTTCTTCCCTTTGGCTTCATATTCGTAGTAGAAAAGAAATTAATGCAGTAGTTTTGATAGGTGGGGGTCTTATTATCTTAAAAAATATTTGAAGACTTTCAATTATGAGTTACCTAACTCAGCCTAACTCACAGAGTGAAATTCCAAAATCTTGGAACCTAGGAGAGAAAGTTTGATGTTAGGATGAAAGAATTGGTCTGCCCAGGGTTGAATATACATGAATGAGGACTCAGAGATGGGTCTCTTGGGCCACAAGACTCCTGGAGCTCATGGTGAGAATCAGGGCATGGGGAGCCTTATAGATGATCTAGGAAGGGATGAAATACAAACTTTCTGTACAGTTATCCCGAGGCTCATCCCTGTGCTATGGGCATCATTGGCTCATGTTCAGCCTCTGCACCCTTATGTCAGGGCTCCAGACATAGTTATTTAAGCTGTGGTTTTACTCAAACCACAAAGTGGCAGTTCTAATTCACAGCTGCATCTTTCAGATGCCTGCACTGTAGGTTACCATTCCGAATATCTTCCAGATAGAAGCAGGGATACCATTTCTCAGGGAAGAGAGGGGCTAAATTATTAGGTAAATTGATCAGAATTAATATTACCTCGATTAAGTCTGAACTTAATCTACTTTCTACATTTTCATTTCAGTACTATTCAAAATCCAATTAACTTATACAGATGATTAGCATTTGCTACCCTCTGAGTTACAGCCTGCAAATTTCTCTCAGCAGAGCTTTCTCTTTCATTTTCATGATTTTAATCCAAATATTACAAAGAGATTTGACAAAGTATCTCAACATTAGCTTGTTTAGAGTTCGAAAATTATGTGTGCTGCTATCATTCATTATGTTTTCAGAAGTCAAAGCAGGGTCCTTAAACAGACAAGCAGGGGGAAGGAAAACAGCTGCCAAGACTGACATAAGGTATATAGACATGTCACATGCTTAGTGCATCTGAGTATTTTCATCTTTATTTGCTGCCGATAATCAAATAAACAACTAATACTGCAGTATAATTATGCTTTTCCCTGTGTAGAACCAAGAAAGCAGGTCTTCCCATATGTTAGGAAATTGACTTTAGTTTTTTTCAAAAGCCTTGAAAAGACAGCATCATGGCTTTGTCTCACACTTGCAAAGCGGTGCCAATCCCATAGTTTCCACACAATAAATGAAAGAACAAAACAGCAATGCCAGACACTTCATACAAAGCGACTATTTTGAGCACGAGATTGTTAAAAATTCACATGGAACAGTTTCAGTTCAAAATGAAATCCATAGTCTAATTTTTTTTTCTACTAAACGACAGATTGGTGACCCCTGAACAAATCTCCAAGCTAAAGTGACTAGACAAGAAACTGCAGAGCCCCTAAATCTAGTGGAAATAGTAACTGTCAAAGGTAAATGGAGGTCAGTCAGCTCTTAGCCTATGAGTTTCTTAGGAAACCTTGTGTTTGTGCTTTCTCACCCACATGAAGAATAAGGAAGGTGAGAGAAATCATCAAATTTGCCAAGATGGAAATACTGAAGAAGATTCCAGAAAAAAAAAGAAAGTAAGGAAGAAAAAAAAGAGAAAAAAACCAAGAACCCAAAGAATACATCCCCTTTCCAAGAAGGCACTCAGTGGTAAGAAATATAATCTTTGCGGAGCATTCCTACTCACACCAAGCCTATCTTCGTGTGTGTTTTCTTTCCAAATTCCTACTGTTTTGTTGCCTTAGAAACCTTGGTTATTTCAGGATTTTGCCCTGACACAAAATACACATTTACAAAACTCCAGTAGAAAAATGGCAGTTTATACATAGTGTCACAGAGGTATAAGAGTCTGTCCTGAACCTGTTCTTCAATTTGTGTGAGCACCTGTCAGCTCACACCACCCCCAGGCAATGGAAGATGGACCGACCATGTGGAAGGTCATGACTGGGCCCAGACTAGACCTCTGCCTGCAGCTGAGTGAAAGGCATTTGGGGATGGGGTGGATTTGTCATTAGAATGCAAAAATTCTTATTTGTCTCTAGAAACATAGCTGAAATGTATAGACATGCATAGGGAAAAGGCATATATAAGGAATAAAATGATACAGATAGCTACATGTACATCTTCACTTCCTACTTTTAGTCCTTCATGAGAACCTTCTGTTTTTAAGAAAATATTCTTTTATTTGATAAAACAAGTTTGAGTATATTCCTAAGCCTTGAAACCAAATGACTCCAACTGTCATAGGACCTTTATATTAATTAAGCAAAGGTCTCCAGGGCAGCTCAATGATTTAGCTGTAGCTGGGTTTTAAGCCATGTACTTCCTGAATATATATTCAGTATTCTATGTCTACTCTTTTGGGTTATTTAAGAGGACACAAAGCTGTATGTAGACACATTTTTTTTCATTTATTTATTTGTTTTTATTTATTTTTTTGTGTGTGGTTCTGGGGTTTGAAACCAGGGTTTGGGGGTTACCTCTGAGCTATACCTCCAGCCCTATTTTATTTTTTAATGTAGAAACAGTGTCTTTAATTGCTGAGGGCCTTGATAAGTTGCTGAGGCTAGCCTTGAACCTGCAGTCCTCCTGTTTCAGCCTCACAAGTACTGGAATTACAGGAGTGTGCCACCACGACTGGCAACCAATTCTTATTCTACCATTGGTAACACTATTCAGAGTTCACTTTCTTTTTTTTTTCAATGTTACCTGCCATTTTAAAAAAATATTTTTGCATATTATTCACACAGATAGTGGGTTTCATTGTGGCATATTTGTATATACATGCACTTGTAATTTGATTATTTTGAGAGTTCACTTCCTATTGAAGATTGAATACGCTCATTTATACAGTCAACAAAAACTGACTGAGAAATACATTCCTTCATAATAGATATGTGAAGAAAGCAAGTGTATTGAAAACTTAAGACAGTAGGACTAACATGGAATGTATTCCTAGAATTGTTGATCTAAGCAGACTCAGTGCCATAGAAAACAGAACAGTCACACTTTCTCTCTGGAAGTACCTACTGTGTGATAGTCAATCTAAGTTGTCAACTTGACCTGATCATGACACCCCCAAGATTATGTGATTTTGGGTGTGTAACAGCAGATTAAAGAGAAAGCCCTGCCCTGAATGTAGGCAGCAGGATTCTGATAGGTGCGGACTTAGATAAAGAGGGAGAAGCCGCGTAGAGTGTGTGCGACTCGTTCCGAGGAAAGTGCATCTGCTCTCGCCTGAGATCGTCAGCCGCCGGCTCCGCCTTTCTCCGAAGAGCTCGATCTTCTCGGCCTCCTGCTCTTGGAACTGAAACTCCA
>PVJS01034938.1:0-21280 GCA_004027185.1 Glis glis
AAAAAAAAAAATGTTATCTTATTTTTTTGCTTTTGCTTTGTTTTGTTGTTCTGGTAGTGGGGATTGAACCCAGAGGCATTCTACCTCCAAGTTATACCCCAACTCCTCTTTTTAAAACTTTTTGAAATAGGCTTTTGCTAAGTTACTGAGGGTCTTGCTAAGTTGCCGAGGCTGGCCTCGAACCTATGATCCTCCTGTCTCAGCCTGCCAGGTACTGGGATTACAAGAGTGTGCCACTACACCCAGCTTTTATCCTCTTTTGAAAGATCATTTTGGAGAAAAAAAAAGAAGAAGAACTTTAAAGTTAAGAGCTTTTTTTAGTGTTCCGAAATATTTAGTGTTCTGAGATAAGGTTCCATCTGCCAGTTATTTTTTCTTAATAAGAAATCTCTTACACTATATATTCTTTTTTTATCTTTAAAGATTAGTCATGAGTGAGATAAAAATAATATCGTTTCAAGAACTGTATGCCTTAGAGTAGAGCTATTGTCCAAGAGTAACAATAATTTTGGGATGGATATTTTTAACTTGATTTTAGAAATCTAAATAAACAACTAAATTGTGATTGTAATCAGCTCTCCTTAAAATAAAAAGGCAAGAAACAATAGGCCTATATTATTTTACAATGAAAATATCCAAGACAGGATTATAAATTCACTATGTTTAAAAAACTAAATCCTGCCAGGCACAGTGGGGCACACCTGTAATCCCAGTACTTGGGAGGCTGAGACAAGAGGATGGCAGGTTCAAGGACAGCCTCAGCAAGTAGTGGAACTCTAAGTAATCTAGTAAGGCCATGTTTTATTTAAAAAAATTTTTTTTGTACTACTGGGATTGAACCCAGGGGCATTCTACCTCTGAGCTACACCCCCAGCCCTATTTTTTCTTCTTTATTTATTTTGAAACAGGTCTCACTAAGTTGCAGAGGGCCTCACTACGTAGCTGAGGCTGACTGCGAACCACAATCCTCCTGTCTCAGCCTCCAAAGTACTGAGATTATAAGCATGCACCATCATGCCCGGCTGAGGCCATTTTTTAAAACAAAAAAAATAAAAATTGGGCTGAGGGTTGTATCTTGGAGGTAGAATGCCCTTGGGTTAAATTCCCAGTACCACAAAAACAGACAAAACAACAACAACAATAAAAAACTAAGACCTTTTCAATCATTTCATGTCACTGCATTCACATATAAGCTTTCAACTCTGCCCTAGAAACAACAGTAAAATATGTAGCTTATAAATATTTCATTACTCATAGGTGTATTCATTTATTCTTATATAAAATGTAAAGGTGATTTTTGTTTACATTTTTCTTGCATTTCTTTTTCTGGAATTACAGATAACTGAATCTATAATTTTGATAGTCATTCACTATATAATATTTAATTAAATTTATTTGAATGGAATTCTATTGAGTTTAAACTACTGACCTTTTTATCAGATTAGTAGTTGGAACTGATTGACAGATATAACAACTTTTTAAATAAGTCTTAAAAAACTTCTGACAGGTTCCATCTCCACTCATTTGATATAGTTGCTCATACCAACTTTTTTTTTTTTTATTTTTTTTGCGGTACCGGGGATTGAACGCAGGGGCGTTCTACCTCCGTGCTACACCCCCGACCCTATTTTTTATACTTTATTTTGAAACCGGTTCTAACGAAGTTGCGGAGGGCCTCACTAAGGAGAGAGAGAGAGAGAGAGAGAGAGACAGGGAGAAAGAGAGAGAGAGAGAGCTGAGGCTGGCCGCGAACCCAGATCCTCCGGTCTCTGCCTCCCAAAGTACTGGGATTACAAGCGTGCACCACCACGCCCGGCTTCATACCAAATTTATTAAGGATAGTCTATGTCGATGAAATACTGTATATGTTAGCCACTGAATATCTTCAAAGTTCCTCCTATTCAGAACGTCCTACCATGCCCATGGAGGTGGACCCTTTTCATCTTTATTTTTACTGTATTTCCCTTACCTTCAGACCATAAACATGTGCTGCCAAGATAGAATGATTAGAACCTATAGGAAGAACATTACATAGTCTTATATACCATTATATAGCAAATGCTTTTGATTACTAGTTAGGTTGAACCTTTTCTTTTTAAGTTCCAAGATTAGGGCTTGTTTTGTGAAAAGTTCTCACAAGGCCTTGCCAATTATGCTGATGTTCATGGTTTTTAAAATGACATCTAATAACTCTTCATGTTTTAATAATATTGGTCATTTTTATCTTATGTATGCAGTGAATATTGGTTCAAATGTCAACATTTTAAAATTAAATTCAGAACATCCCCTAATATACATAACTGAATTTTCCAGTCAAAATCCTAGCAGAATTTTTTTAATAGATATCAACAAGCTGACTCTAACAACACAAAAGAATTCAAATACTAAAATGAGTCTATAAAAGAAGACTCATGCTACTCAATATCAAGATGTACTGTGGAACTCCAGTCATCAAAATAGTGTGATAATAAGAAAATGGAAATAATGGAGAGACCAGAAATATATCTGCACCTATATGTAAGGCAAAATATATCTGCACAAAGATGTAAAGGCAATTTAATGGAGGAAGGATAATATTTTTAACAAATGATGATGGAACATTTGGATATTTGTATGCAAAATATTGAACCTGAATCTTTAACTTTAAACTAAAAAACTAAAAATATTGTACATCTAAATATAGAAAAACATAAAATAAAATGAAAATGTAGTTGAAAAATCTTTGTGACCTTGGGTTAGGCAAAGAGCTTATAGATACAACATCATATCCATAATGTGTAAAATAAATATTTTGATAAATATGGTTTTGATAAATCAAAGTTAAAAATATTTACTCTATGAAAAATATGGTCAAGAACAAGGGGAAAAAAGTCATGGACAGAGAGAAAATGTTTGCAAATTGCCTATTTCTCAAAAGACTTTTATCCATAATATTTATTTTTTTAAAATTAGAAAAAAATTTTTTGTGGTACCAGGGATTAAGCTCAGGGGCATTGTACCTCTGAGCTACACCCCAGCCCTATTTTTTATTCTTTATTTTGAAACAGGGTCCGGCTAAGTTGTGGAGGGCTTCTCTAAGTAGCTGAGGCTGGCTACGAACCTGCCATCCTTCTGTCTCAGCCTCCCAAGTACTGGGATTACAAGTGTGCGCTACCACGCCTGGCTTATTTATTTTAAAATACTCTCAAAATCCAACTATAGAAGATAACAAATAAAATTTTGGCAAGATATTTGAACACTTCACAAAAGAGGATATAATGATGGTGAATAAATATTAAGAAAAGATGTTCAATAAGGATATGCAAGATAAAACCATATTCTTAATTAGAATGGCTAGGATAAAATAAATAAAAGCATACAATACAAATGCTGGTGAGAGTGTGGAGAATGGGAATGCTCAGACATCACTGTTGGAAATGTAGTATGTATAAGCCACTTTGGAAAACAGTTTTAGAGTGTCTTACCACATGACACACAATTTCTCTAGGGTATTTGCTAATGATAAGTGAAACCTTAGGTTCTCACAAAAATTTCCTCATAGATGTTCAGACCAGCTCCATTCCAAACTTCAAAAACTAAACAATTGAAATGCCCTTCAATAACTGAATGGATATACTGTGATACATCTATACAATGGAATATGACTTGCAATAATAAATAAACTGTTGATACATTCAACAACATGAATGAATCTCAAGTGCATTATATTAATGAAAGAGGCCAGATGCAAGACTACATTCTTTATGTTTCCATTGATAGGACATTCTGGGAAAGGAAAGATGACAGTGACCTCGAACAGATTCCTTGCCTGGGACTGAGGTGGGGAGAAGCTGACAAGGGGTGGCTGTAATGAATTTTCCTCTTTTTTTTTTTTTTTTTTTGTACTGGGGATTGAGCACAGGGGCATTCTACCTCTGAGCTACACTGTCAGCCCCATTTTTTTTAATTTTTAATTTTGAAACTGGGTCTTGCTAAGTTGCTGAGGCTGGCCTTGAACCTGCAATCCTCCTGTCTCAGCCTCCCAAGTATTGGGATTACAGGCATGTGCCACCACTCCCAGCTAGCTCTAAGGAATTTTGAGGGCGACAGAACTACTGTGTACTTGGATTGTAGCAAAGGTACATAACTGTGCAATTGTCACATCTCAGAGAAATGTACACCAAGAAGAGTCAATTGTACTGCTTTTAAATTTAAAAATCAATAAATGACTTTTCATCTTCTTTGTTGTCTCTCATTCCTTCCTTAAATGTTTTCCTAGGCTAAAGTCGCATGAATACCTGTAATCTATTGAATTTATTCAATGTCAGTAATATTTTTAAATAATTTAGAATATTGTAAATCTTTATCTAAAATGTAATTTAATATTGTATGCTATATAGATCACATTTTGCTTTTCTCCAAGCAATTACAGAGTTGTACTAGGATTAACTACTCAATAAGCCATAGTCTTTCCACCTTTCCCTTATGCTAAATGTCTCCTTTATCAGACACTAATTTTTTATGCATACTTGGGTTTGTTAATAAACTTAGAGGCCCTCCTTGACCTATGATTCTTTATTGCATTTTATGTATATAGACAGTATCTTGGGACTCTGTATTATATTTCATTGTTCTGATGATTGTTTGTGTATGTCTCCCTGTTAGGCATTGAAATCCTGTAGGCAGTTATGCATGACATGTAACTCGGTAGCCTAACTAAAGAACCACGCCATCAACAAAGCCGGTAGTGTAGCTTTGCTTGATCAGAGAGAGCAGGAAGGTTAGATGAGCAATAGACTGGGGAGAAGGAATAAAATTTGTGCAGAAGTAAAATGTCAAGGACTTTTAATTTTTTGGCACTGGGGATTTGAACCCAGGGGCATTCTATCTCTGAACTATATTCCCAGCCCTATTTTATTTTATTTTATTATTTTATTTTTTACTTTGAAACAGGGTCTTGCTAAATTGCTGAGGCTGTCCTCAATCCTGCGATCCTCCTGTCTCAGCCTCCCAAGTATTGTGATTACAGGTGTGCGCCGCTGCAATGTTGAGAACTTTTGTGAGCATGCTCTTTGACCTCCACAGTGTTTATTGTTATCCATTTGCCCACTTCACTCATTCATATTGCCTGTCACCAACTATTTGTGTTTGAGTTTGTGATTCGTGACTTTCTAGATGGAAAAACCAAGAAAGAAGAGCCTGTGAAGGGGGCCTTTGCAAAAGTTCCACAAGATGTGAGGGAAACTAAGAAGGATGTGTATAGCAACAGCCCAGGGAGTGAAAGAAAAATGTAGTTAATGGTGTCAAATACCCCTGAGAGAGCCAGTTGAGATAAGGACTGAGGTCATCTGTGCCTTTAGAGAGAGCATGCTCTGTTAAATGGGATTAGACATCAGATGGCACTGTGCTGAGGGGGTGACTCTTCAGAGGTGGAGATAAGGAATGTAGACTGCTGCTATGGAGACTTTGAATGAGTTGGGGGAGGAGAGAAATTGGAGAGTAGTGGCCAGTGAGCCCAAGCCAAAAGACATCAGTTTGGTTTTGTTTGTTGACTTACTTTTTTGGGGGTAGGACTGTGAAGATCATACATAGGTGGAAGAGAAAGAATCAGCAGAGTCAAAAGTTAAAGAAAAAGGACAAAAGGAGATAATGAATGGCAAAAGGTCTCCACTTCAGTGAGAGGGAATCAAATCGAATGCTGGCTTTGCCTGAATAGCAGGAAG
The DNA here is from genome assembly GCA_004027185.1 of Glis glis. NCBI lineage: Eukaryota > Metazoa > Chordata > Mammalia > Rodentia > Gliridae > Glis > Glis glis. The sequence goes on from PVJS01034938.1 coordinate 5,703, forward strand.
GACTCCTGATCCTTCTTTGAGATTGGAGGAAAGAAAGAATGTTTATAGATGTAGCTATGTGATGCTGGAGGAAATTGCAAGGATTCACAAGTAGCTTCCACACAATGACCTCAATTTTCTTGTTAAAATAGCAGGTGCACCAAGAGAGAAGGGGAGAGATTATGTGGTCTGAGTGGGGTGATAAACTTTTGAAATAGTGGCTGACCACAGTCAGAATGAAAAGATTAGTGAATGCTATTGAGGGACTAACTCAGATTTAAAACACACAAATCTGTGGATTGGTATAATTTGCTCCTGCAGCACTCATGGGCCTGGGTATAAAAAAAGAGAAGATTCACTATCGCGTGGATTCAAGGTCATATGTACTGTGTAAAGAAGAACAAGCTATAAAGCATGGAAGAGCAGGCTGCTGGTGTCTATGCAAAACTCCACGGAAGACTTGGAGAGAATAGGAAAGAGCAAAGGCACTAGAGGCTTCATTGAACTCCAAGAAAAAGAAGTGAGGAAAAGGGTTAATTACACCTGTAACCTGTAACCTATTTTTTGGGGAGGAATACTAGGGATTGAACCCAGAGGCATTCTACCTCTGAGCTACACCCCTAGCCTGATTTTATTTTTTATGTTGAAACAGTGTCTCGCTAAGTTGCTGAGGCTGGTCTCGAACCTGCGATCCTGCTGTCTCAGCCTCCCAAGTACTAGGATTATAAGCGTGTGGCCTGGCTTAACTACATTCTTAATCTTATGTTTTTACCTTATTTCTTCTTGACTGTAATTTTCCCACCTGTTTTATGTTCAGTCATTTTATTTCGTAAGACACATATTAGATGCAAAGCTGGGCATGAGCAAATAAAGGAAAATTAAAAATATACAGATGTTTATATAGGGGTATATTTCACTTAAGTCAAGCTGACATTTTTCTTGTACTTTTATTGGTGCATTGTAATTATACATCATAGTGAGATTCAAAGAGCTTCAGATGTCTCTGATAAGCCATTTTAGTTGCGAATAAGATGCTGGAGGTGATCTGGAGGCCCTGTGTTCCATGTAGAATGGAAGTTCACTGAGGTTGCAGAGGTTAGGTTTCATCAGCAGTTTTCATCCTGGGGTAATTCTGATTCAAGAGGACACTGGGCAGTATCCAAATGTGGTTGTCACAAGTGGAGAGAGGGGCACCACTGGCATCTAGTGCTAGGGATGCTGCTAAACATCCTGCAAAACACAAAATAGTGGCCCTCCCTCCCCAACAAAGAATTGTCTGGATTAAGATGTCAATAGTGTGGAGTAACCTAGAATAGATAATAATTTATAAGAATGATGGAAGAATAGGAACACATGGAAATTGTCTGGAGAACCACAGTAGACAGCACAGATAAGGGAAAACTACCCAGGGTGGGGCACGCCAGGTGATGCCAGATTCAAAGATGTATGTATAATGGGGGGAGGTTGTGAGAGGAAGGCAAAGTCATTGTTTGAAATCATCCACGGGGAACGGGATTCTTGGTACAAATCTGAAAATGATTTCTGGGTTAGCAAATTTGTAAAGCAAATTTAGGGAGGATGAAATCAAGGGACTATACAGGAAAATGTTTGCTTTTGAAAAGTCATGCTTCAGTTATCCTTAAATAAGAGTTTCTAGTTCTTTATGTAGAAGTTTCCAGGTGAATGCAGAAAAGGTCTATTGTTTTGGAAGGAATCTGTATCTAACACAGAGACATTACATAAAATAAATCTTTGTTTTCCCCGTAAACTTCTACCAGCCCTCAGCCCCTCTCATTTTTTCTCGGAACAGATAATATCAGTTGCCTCTTTATGAACAATCTCATAGAGCTGACCATTAATTCTCTCTACAATACAATAGGTAGTAAACACTCTACACTTTGGTTTAATTAAGATGCAGCCTCTGAACAATTATGGCCTTTATACTTCTTTCAAAACTCAAACATTGAATGGTTATTTCTTTTAGATGATATACTGCTTACAGGACCTGCCTTTTGGCAGATTAAAGGAATTGCAATACTTAATAGGTTTTGAGACCTCTGAATCCAAATTTTGTTTTGTTTGTTTGGGTGGCCAAATATTCCCTTTACATTGACTTATCTTCAATGAAAATGAATTGACTTAACTACTTTTTCTTTACATAAAATTGGTTCTACTTTTCAACTCTATTCAATAAAGTCAAGGCTGAATGAACTTTTAAGATAAAGTCAACTTATATGATGGGTTCATTTATAATTTAGATGGGTAACAAAACATGGGCAGGAATAGTTAGGCCTTAAACTCCTCCACATTCTAGTGCGCTCAGTGCTAACCATTGCACAGGAAAATTCCAACCAGATTACCATGAAAAAGAAACTGATGACTCACTTGTTGATGATTACAAATACACCGATTTATTCTAATTTTCAACTCTCTATATGTCTTCTAATAAAGAGGGATACTAATTGTAAAAATTAGTGCATTGTGTGAATGAGGAGGTATTTATTTCCTTCTATTTTTAATCCTAATTCTCAGTGCTTCTTAAAATGATAAGACTGATGATTAAATTACAAAAAATTTATATAGAGCCTTCTAGAACCATGCGTCATCTCTATGTTTTGGCATGGAGATCCTTAACTACTTTAGATTTTATAATGTTTTATTCAATTAAATAAATGCACGGGGCTGGGAATATACCTCAATGCCAAGCTAGAGTCAAGCTTGCCTAGCATGTATGAGGCCTTGAATTTGATTCCTTGCACCAAAAAAAAAAAGAGGATTTGCTGATTGTCCTTTGTACAAAGATGAATAGTTATAGTCTTAGTAAGTGAAAATAATAAGACATTTCAAGTACATGTAGTAAGTATATTATCATTTCAAAAATACTTTTCTTTCTGGTGAAATTCAGGAAGACACATACCTATTACTTTGTACACATTACCAACATTTGCTTCAAGTAACAATGAGTTAGGAAACTTGCCATCAGGTTACATTTCATCACGCTGGTTTTCAGTTGGTACTACATGGACAACAGTGACTTCTATCTTTTTTGTATAAATTATGTAGTACTAAGTTAGGCTTCTTTAAAAATCCCACCTGTCCTTACACTCTATATTTTCTTCCCTTTTATCTTTTTCTCCATGGCACTTAGAACATCAAACATAACACATAACTGACTTTGTTTTTTAATAACCTACCTATTACCTGGCACTGGCATGTAATTTCCATTAAGGCAAAAATATTGGTGTACTTTATTCACTGCTGTCCCTCCACGCCCACCCCTTACACATCATAGGCACTTGATACATGTTTTTTGAATGACTATGGTTGTTATGTAAATGAATCAAACTACTTTTATAATGGCACAATTAGGCATGGGTGTCTTCACTGACTATTCAGAAAAGAAGTTTGCTATTTTTAGTTCATTGACTTGCTTTAACTTCTTAAGATACCACCTTTTTAGAGAGCTTTCTTGGAAGCACAGTGATGTGCAATTCTATTTCAAGTAGAATCTGGACTCACTCCATTTCGAATCTCTTTACTCACCCAGCTACTATTTGCATATGATCCCTTAGGAGTTTATATAATTTGACCCCTTTCAAATCCACAAGCCTAGGTCATTGGGAAAATTATTTAATTCTCTGATGAGCTTAATAAAAAAAAACTGAATGTACTGGGGTTAAGAAAAATAAAAACAACCAAGTAGGCAGTGCTACTTGTTATTTTCCTAAGTGTTTGCACAACTATTTTCCACAACATTAAAATTAAAGTTGTGGCAAAAGAGAGAATTTTTCCCCCTAGAATCTTCTATTACTTACTTGTGTTGTGCTTGAAGATCCACTCTAATAAAAAGTCAATTGGGCATGGGTTGTAATGGAACAATAGTCTCATTGGTATAAACTGTGTTTTCTAGGCTAATAAAAGCCATAATGTGAAAATATGAATAATTCCCAAATAACTCCCATTTGGCTTTAGAATTCATTACATGCCTTTCTGAAATCTAATTTTTCTTTTAAATCATGTGTTGTTTGAGTTAACAATAAAATTAATTTCTGGGTAACATACTCATTGGGCAAGTTTTGACAGACAGACCATATCTTATTCATTTTGAAATAACCAAAGCTTTTAGCCCTTTGCCTTTCAAATAGGAAGCCCTAAGTAAATGAATAAACCCTTGGGCGAATGAGAAAAAGATATAGAAACTAAAGACAAGTCTGACCAAATAAAATAAGAGATCATTAGTACTTTTTTCTTTATAATTATGAATACATGACATTGGTTGTCATGATATAAATGAGTCAGAAATCATCCATTTTTTCAAACTACTCCATTAGAATGAACCATTTTAACTTGTATCTATAGCTTCTAAGTGGATATTTTACACTTTCATTACAATAAGCTGTTATAATGGGTAGGCTTACTTTTCGAGTTTTATAACATTAAACAAATTAGAAATGATCCCCAAGATTATCTCACTTTTTAAAATTAATTGCCATTTTATGGAGGACACATTTTCCAAACTAAAGAATATTTTTTGACTATACATAGGAAAGTCAGAGAATGGGATTCAAGAAATTATACAAGAATTATTGATCAACTATCTTAAATTATGTGTACATGTGTGTGTATTGTAGCCAAAGTTAAAAGAAGAAACGGCAAAGTTTCTAAGTAGGTGTGTATCCTTTAACAGAAAGAGAAGTTATCAGAAAGAAAATTTATAGAAATACCTAAAATTTATTTTATGTTAATAATATCACCCTTTAAAAGTGAAGCAAATTGTAATAACCGGGGGTTTTCTACTAAAAGAATATTTTTTTCAACCATCTCTAATGGAACTAAATAGTACATTTCTAGTATAATGAGTTTTTAAAGATCTTGAGAAGGTTTTGTTAAAAACATGTATTTTAAGTAAGAACATTATCCCTTATTTTCCAGTTACACATTAGCAACAACTTAGAACAGCTACACATTTATATATCAGACTTATAAAAAGCATGAAAATAATAATATACAAACTGCTAACCTTCAGATCTCATGAACTCCAGTATTTCCCTGAAGACTCTATGCCTCTGGAAACATTTTTTCAGTCTGTTGATATCTCCTTATTTTTTCCTTAAAAAGAAAAATATGGTTCAGTGTTGCAAAAGGTTTTATTTTCAAAGCTGACTACAAGGTAGAAACACAAATATTACACAGGGGAAAACCAATAGGAATCCTGGAATATAAGTAGGGCTTGATCAAATATAGAAATGGTTATCCATATTTTATATAACCAACCTAATGAAGAAAGAAAAACCTTCTTATAAAAGTGTAGTAAATTACTAATGATTTTCATAATGTATTTATCTGTTTTCAATCAACAAACACTGTTATGGAGAAAAAGTTAAAATATATCCATTTTATTAAGCTATATGACACTAGATTTAAATAATTTCTAGTTTTCAGAAGATTCATATCAAGAAAAACCAAGAAAATCAACCAAACCATTATATGTTTGAATATTTGATAAAACTCACAGTGAATATTTGTTCTTTTTCTTGATTTGCTTAAGAAAAATTAATAAATTCTAAAATTAACTCAAAATTTTAAGGTTTTAAGATAAGTTACACTTTTTAAAAAACAAAACATTCTTTATAACATAGATATATACTAACATCTTAGATGTTTTTAAAATTACAGTACCATAATTTAAAATGATTAGTGCTAGTGGAAAGGGATGGGGGGAGGGAGTTAGGGAAGGGAAGAGGGGGGTGGACTGGGGAATGAAACAGTTCAAATAATACTATGCCAACATGTGAAGGTTTACAATCGATTTCAATTCCAATAACATGTGCAGGGAGGGAGGAGGGGAGCATGATGGGATGTGGAGGGAAACACACCGAGAGCCGTGTGCAGGTATGCTTGGGCCACATTGAACCTCACTATGATGTACAATTGCAATGCACTAATAAAATGATAAAATAAAAACTGTCAGCTAATAAAAAATTAAACGACTAGTGCAGCAATTTAAAGAGCTGATGAAATCCTGGCAGTGATTACATACTTTTTATTTACCAAACTAAAAAATATATATAATCATTTTTCTAGATCACTAATGAATTCTCCATTCTCATATTTAAGGTAAATATTATATCCATATAAAAATGTCAACATTTTCCTTGAAAATGAGGTAGAGAGTACATTGTGGAGTGTGGCTTATTCATTGTGTTTCAATAGTAGACAGAACTCAACTATTATTAATCACCACCAATGACAAGAGCTAGTGTAGGAAAACTACAAATGTATCTCGAGAATGAAGAAATGCTTTGAGTAAGCAACTTACACTGATCATAAGAACAAAATTAAAATGTCAAACTCTCCCAAAAAAGTCATCTCAGGAAGATTGTTTCACCAGGGCCCGCCCCTCCCTCCCTCCCTCCCTTCCTTTCTTCCTTCCTTCCTTCCGTGGCATGAGAGACTGAACCCAAAGGCATTCTACCTCCGAGCTACACACCTAGCCCTTTTTAAAATTTTGGTTTGTTGGTTTGGAAACAGGGTCTGGCTAGGTTGCTGAGAGTCTCGTTACATTGCTCAAGCTGTCCTCAAACCTACAACCCTCTGTCTCAGTCTCACAAGTACTGGGATTATAGGTGTGCACCACCATGCCTGGCTCTTTTTTTTTTTCCTTAAATCTTACAAGTATCGTGGATACGCTGGAATGAAGATTTGGGACAAACTAGGATATCTGTGATACTAATAACAAAAGTACAGAATATCAGGCTGCAGTTAGAATTATGGAGCGAATAGAGATTGTGGAGTCTAGTTTGGTACTGCAGAATCCCAGATTCACCAGAACTTAAAGTATCTGAGAAAGATTGATTCAAAATTTAATTGTAAGCATAACTCTAAATATCTTTCAATTCTGTTGAGAATGCTTCATCGTCATATGATGACACACTGGAGATCATTCAAGAAGTAACTTGACTCATCAGCCCTGTAATCGTGTTGGGGAACATTTCAGAACAGAACTTTTTGTGTTTTTTCTGGTAAAGATAAACATCCTAAGACTACAATCTGAACAGTTAAAAACCAACAAGCAAGCAAACCTATTAATGTATCCATTAAATATACATTTTGAAAAATTATTTGCAACTAAAATAAACTAATGAAATAAATTGAATACTGAGTTGAATATGCCCATGTCATAATTTCAAGTCAAATTTCTTTGCTAGTGAAAATGAAATTTCTATTATTTAAATATCGTTTTTAGCCAGGCTTGGTGGTGCACACTTGTAACCCCAGTACTTGGGGGGCTGAGACAGAAGGATCACAGGTTTGTGGCCAGCCTCAGCTACTGAAGCCTTCCATAACTTAGTGAGACCCTGTTTCAAAATAAAGATGAAAAATAGGGCTGGGGTATAGCTCGGAGGTAGAACGCCCCTGGGTTCAATCTGCAGTACTGCAGAAAAAAATTATATATATAACACACATATATATATATATATAATTTTTACCTATTGAAGTGCCATTTATAATTTCATACTAAAATAAAAAAAAGTTTGTGCTCCTATAAAAACTGGGGAAACTATTATCTAGTTTGAGTTCCTTATTTTATAAATAAAAAACTGACTATATTTGTGACATATAGCAAATAAAAGAAATTAAGTATATTGTGTATACCTATTACTAAAATTAAAAATAACAATTGTATTTTGTAACCAAATTAATAAAAGACTTTCTTTTGTAAGGTATTACATTGAGAAAGTAAAAGTAGTGTATAATCTAATGAGATCATAGCTGTAATAAGCATGTAAAGTAGATAGAGTCAAAGGTGCCCTTGGCTATGGAAGAAAGGGACTCAAGCTCAGATCTGTTTGAAGGTCAGGTATATAAACATGAATTGTATGGATAGGATTGTCTCTGACTGATGGCGTTAGAGACACAAGGAGGGATTCCACCACAAAGGAAGGAGGAGTCTGGAAGAACAAGTCATAACCAGTGCAGAGGCCTAAGCTTTGGGGAGCCAGGACCAACGCCTGTTCTGTGCACAGTGCACGGTGGTTGATGTGGGAAACCATTTCAACTCAGGATGTGACTTGGGGACACTGGCTGTGTGGGACTGTGTAAGGTCTTGTATGTGCACAGGTGAGTGGGAGAGAGAATGCAAAGAGTTGTGCTGCTAATGTCTACAAAACTCACTCTTGGACAATTTTGCAAAGTAATCATCCCTGAAAAATGTCCCTCAGGAAGATTAGGAGCCATGGCTCGTCCCTTGCTAGTCTACTGGGCACACTGGTGGTGGTCTACACAAGAATCGCAGGAGCTGCCATTTCTGCTGGAATCTTCTCTTTATGGCATGATAAAGATAAGCCCAGCGCTATCTGTTATACCATGACCTGAGTGGGATCCTCCTCCTATGAGCAGGATTAGTAGTAACAAATGACATCTGGACTGACTTGAGGATGATTATAACCATCCCAGGTACTATGAAAAATGTTTGAGGAGGGTGAGATGTGTAGAACTCTGGGAATAGGGATACTCATGTAAGGGGAACAGCATTTGTCTTCACAAAGAGGTGTTAGGCTCATCTAAAGAATCTATGTCGGATGTTCGATTATGCATCCTGTGAACAGTGAACTGGATATAAATCTCTATCACCATTTAGGAATGTACACCTAACACTCCTGGTTCACATCTGGTCTTTTCTAATATTTGAGGTTTGGTTGCGAAAGCCTTTGGGAGCCAGCTTTTTACTTGTGGAAATTCCTTCAATATTGCCAAGCTGGAGGGAAAGGTGAACACCACCTCTCCTTGTTCCAGCCTCTTTGTTTTCTGAGTTGCCCACAGATATGGTTGCAAATCGTCCTACAAATCCCAGCTGTCATCCGGAGTGGCAAGGGTCAAGACACTCTCCCGTGCTTGTCGACATTTTCCCTAAAGGACACCTTTAGCAGGCCAGAGAGGCACGTAGCTCTCCTTGCCATATTTCACTCAATACCCAGGCTCGCCTGCGCCGAGATCATGGAAGGTGACATATCAGTGATAGCTTTGCCTGAGCTATACCATCATATTGTATTATTTTAATAGATGATTCAGTGATTAGTTACAAGGAAATGTAACTCATTTGGAACACTCTTATCTTGTTCCTGCCTTTTAAATAAACTTTCTTGCAAGTGCTGGGGCTTTGAGAATACACACGTTCCTCCTGGAATCACAGAATCTGTGATCTCTAAACTGACAGCTTCTGTCTGGCTCACATCACAGTTTAAATATGTCAAAAGGGAATGTTGTTCTATGAACGCAAGTGGAGAAATAGTCTGGCTTTTCTAAAGTGATAATAAAGCTTATATCTTCAGTATAATGGTTTAATTGCATTTGCAACTGTATCTCAAATACAGCATTGCATAATTAATATGCCTGCAACCAGCAAAAGCATCATTAAATCTGAAGGACAGCTTCCTGACAGAAGCAAATGACTTAGGAGAAAGGAATCTAGCGGGAGAGGTCAATCTGTCATGTAAAGTTTGACCCTATCTTTTTAAGAAAATAAAACCTCACTGACAGTCATGCTGATTCTGTTTACATTTATTCTTTTCTTTTGCTGTTGTTTACACTTTTATTGGTGCATTGTAATTATACATCTTATTGAGGTTCTAATTCATACAAACAGACATGCACACAGTTCTTGGTATAATTACATTTATTCTTTAAATAAGAAAATCACTCCAATTTTTAACTTCACACTATGCTGAAGTACAGCTATCAAAAATATATGCAACATTTAATCCATTCATTTATCAAACAACAAAAATGAATATCCATTTTTTCTAAACCTGTGTTGAAATATAAAAAGCTATATTACGTGATAAGTTTCTAAAATGATGATAACATTTAATCATTCTATTTCAGCAAAATGGACAAAAGTTATAAAACATAATTAATCTTAGGCTTTTTATAGATCAGGTGGCCACCATAGGACTCTTCCATTCAATCACCTATTCTCAAAAGTATGCAAACAGCTCTCTAAAATTTGCTTAGTTAATTTTCTATTTAAAGGCATGGGAAGAAACATTACAATTTCTGGGAATTTGCAAAAGTTATAAGAAAACCTAGATGGTAATTTAGATTAAAAAAATTTAAAACCAAAGGAAGTAGGTGATTCCTCCAGAAAACTGTAAATTAGAAAGACTGGCCCAAGATAGAGCGTATAGATTTGATTAAACATATTATTATAGAGGAATTGCAAATGTGTTATCCTGTTTGACCACTGCAATGGTCAAATAGGATAAGCAGGGTAGAGCCTTAGAAAACTCTTGCAAGCAAGTCTCCACGTTGCTTAAATCAAATTCTTCAACAATTTAAAAAGTTTCTTTGCCTCTCCACATTTTTAGTCATTCCACTAATGTTCACACTCCCTCAAATGCCCAATTTATGATCTCTTACTCATCATGGTCGTCTCTCCCTTGCACATACACTCACCTCACTGCCTTTCTTTCTCTAGTGTGACCAAAAACACTAGGCTAAACACAGCTTTCCTCCTACTATGAACCTGCCCCTAGTAGCTGAACAGATAAGTGTGACTAGAGATGGGGTAGGATATTGTGTTATTGGCATAACTTTTAATAGATGACCACAAACTTCAAGTGGGTCCCCAGGAGGGCTTGGCAATGTATCCCATTTCCCTTTTTAATTCATATTTCAATTTCATGATACCACTCAAAAAGGAACTTTGACTCTTCAACCCTCCCGCATTCCTTTCCATCTCCTCACTCAGTTTATAATATTGCTTCTAAGAAAATTGAAAGAACCACAATTCAATTTCCTACCACCATATCCTTTACACACTTGCTATTTGTACCTATACTGTCTGCATTCAACCCTAGGATAGCAGAAAGCCTTCTTTCTCTTACCTAAGGTCAATCCCTCCTCTTAAGCCATAGTCTCCATTTCCTCTCACTAACCCAGGTTTTTTTTTTAACTACTTCAATTATACCCTCTCTCTCCTACCTCAGTTTCCCCCCATTTTACGGGATTGTTCCCATCTGTATGCAAATATGTTATAAGGCCTCCCATCTTGAAAAAAAGTTGTTTTTCCTTACATGAACTCCCATTTCACTATCACCCTATTTCTCTGTTTCATTTTATAAGCAAAACTGTTCAAAAGAGGACGCTCTCCATTCCTCAGCTGCAATTCTATATTGAACTCATCCAAATTAGGCTTCCTTTCCACAAGTGCATTGAAAATCACCAGGGTCAGCAGTGACCCTGAATATCACCAATCCATTGGCAAATTCTACTTCTTCTTCAATCTTTCAGCAGATTTTGACTTAGATAATTACTTTCCATTTCTTGAAGAATTTCATTGCTCAGCTTTAAGAATACCACACACGCCTGGCTTATCTCTCCCCTCACTTGCTGCCATTTCTCATCCTCTGTGCCTGATTTATTCTGTTCTTCCTGAACTCTAATTCCTTTATTGGATTCTGTTCAGAGACTCCTGGGATCCTGTGCTAAGAAATCAGTTGCAATCTCACTTACTGAAAAAGTGCCATTTATTGATGAATCCAAAGCTTACATCTGTAGACTACTAGACTAAACCTTTGAGCTTTCCACTTATATCCACTGTGTATTCTATTCTGTAGCTTCACTTGAATGGCTAACAGGCTTCTTAAACTAATGTGCCACCCCCCCAAAAAATTAGAAAGAATGGAAGCAAAGAAGGAATGAAGGAAGGCCGAGGGGAGACTACAAGCTCCCTCCTCCTCCTCCCCTTTTCCATTTCAGGAAATGGCACCATTGTTTACCCAGTTGCTCATATTACAAACCTAGCCCCTTAGAGAAATAGTTGATTCTAGGACAGGGGCGCTGGGGATTGAACCCAAGGGCATTCTACCTCTGAACTATACCCCCATCCCTTTTTATTTTTTGTTTTGAAACAAGGTCTCACTAGGTTGCTGAGAGTCTTGCTACCTTCTGCAGCTGTCTTCAAACCTGCGGTTCTCCTATTTCAGCCTCTCAAGTCCGGAGATTACAGATGTGCATCACCATGCTTGGCTCTGATTAATACTTTTCAAAAAGCCACAGTCATGAAAACAAAGATTGAGGAACTATCACAGACAGTGAAGACTACGGACATGATGACCAAATTCAGTGTGGTATCCCTGACTGGATTCTAAGTCAGAAAAATAACATCTGTGGATAAACAGTAAAATCCAAAGAATCTGTACTTTGGTTAATAATACTGTTCCAGTGATAATTTCTTAGTTCTGACAAGTTTGCTATGGTTATACAAGAGGTTAACATTGGAAGAAGCTGGAGAAATGGCTCCTGGGAATTATCTATGCTATTTTTGAAACTTTTCCATAAGTCCCAAATTATTCCAAAATAAAGAGTTTATTTTTAAAAGCCTAAGAATTGTTCATGTTTATCCCTTTCTCTCATACTCAATAGTCAAACAACCCACATCTCCTTCAGCTCTGCTTTCAAGATTTTTTTTTTTTTTGTACTGGGGCTTGAATCCAGGGGCGTTCTACCTCCGAGCTACAACCCCAGTCCTTTTTATTTTTTGTTTTGAAACAGGGTCTCACTAGGTTGCTGAGAGTCTCATTACTTGCTGAGGCTGTCCTCGAACCTGTGATCCTCTTGTCTCAGCCTCCCAAGTTCTGGGATTACAGGCATGTGCCACCACACCTAGCTTCAAGATGTATCTTCTATCTGACCATTTCTCACCATCTCCACTCTGTCATCCTGGCCCAAGTCCCCATCCCTCTCATTTCCACTTCCTGGCAATACCTCCCACCTGATCTCCACACTTCTTCCACGGATTCCCCATTGCCTTTTCAAACAAGAGTCAAGCTCTTTCCTGAAGTCTTACATTTGCTTCTCTCTGGAAGCCTTCTGCCATCCCAGATATTGCAGGGCCAATGCTCTGATTTTATTAAGTTTCTACCAAAATACTATCTCCTTGAATAGGCCTTTCAGGACCATCTTGTTTGAAATGGCACCCCATTCCTATTCCCTAGCTCTACATTGTCTTTCTTCAAAGCAAAATTGTGACATCATATTATTTCTTATTTTCTACCTTGACTAGTGATGCAAACATGATGAGGTCAGGGACCTTACTTTTTTTTTTTTTAATAAATGAATACCTATTGCTTGGGACTTTAGGGAAAAAGTGTAATCTTATCCAAAAATGGTAGAAGTATCTCTTTTGTCACCTTTTTGAAAAAGCAGAATGCCAACATTTATTAAGTCAGTGCTCTTGCTCTTAGGGAGCTATCCCACACAAAGTCAAACACCAAGTGGTCCGTGGTGGTACACCCCTGTAATCCCAATACTTTGGAGGCTGAGACAGGAGGATCACAGATTTGAGGTCAGCCTCAACAACTTAGCAAGGCTCTCAGCATCTTAGCAAGACCCTGTTTCCAAATAAAAAATAAAATAGGACTGGGGGGTGTGGCTTGGAGGTAGAATGCCCCTAGGTTTAATCCCCAGCAAGACCAAAAAAAAAAAATCACACACCAGCATATAAGGACTTTTTTTTTTTTTTTTGGTACTGGGGATTGAACTCAGGGGTATTCTACTCCAGTGCTATATCCCCAATCCTTTTTAAATTTTATTTTGAAACAGAGTCTCACTAGGTTGCTAAAGGTCCCGCTACGTTCTGAAGCTGTCCTTGAACCTGCAACCATCCTGTCTCCCTGTCTCAGCTTCCCAAGTACTGGGATTAAAGGCACATATCACCACACCTGACTATGGACATTTTAAAAGAATATGCATTACAGCCTTGTTTACAGTAGCATAAAAATTATCCAGAGAAAAATGAACTTCCACAGGGATAGATTGACTAAACTATTGTATGTCCATCCCTTGAACTATTATGTAGTCATTAAAAGAATGAAACAGAGCTATGGCTAATAACTTTGGGAAATTTCATGTAGTGTTATCCAATGAGAAAATTAGGATGCAGAAACATGTATATGATTCACTTTTCTGAAAAAATTGCTTTCATGAGAATATCTATATATTTATATTGTATTAAAAATGTGAAAGGATAACCAGGTTGTCAAAAAAAAAAGTTAGGCACAGTGGCAAGAGGTGGATAAAGGACAAAGGGGAAGAAAAGAGAAAAGTCAAGCCCCCCAAAAAAACAAATAAATAAACCAAGAAGAAATATTAAACAGATTCCATGATAGGAAGATATTTATGCCTTTACTTGAAAATGTATGTATGCATAAAAGAATTGTTCAAGCCTCAATTTTAATGTACAGAATAATTTGGGGGCATGGGGCCCACAAATTTTCAAATAAAAATCAACAATTAAGTATGAAATTAATTGCAGAATTTCTTAATCTCACAAAGAGAGCAAGGAATTGCTGCTAGAATGGATCACATTCCCAGGAAATGCATAAACTCTTACAGATGGTCCTAGGAACACAGCTAAATTGAAGACTATGTTAGTCAGTGTACTTTCTCATGCCGAGCTGCAGAAAATAGAAATGAGCCCTAAAAAAAGAAAAAGCAATATCCACTGACAGGAATAAAACAGGGAGATCTTCAGAGCATTTGTTAACTCAACTTTTAGTTAATTAAACAGCCTACAATGCCTGCCTTCATTGTTATCCTGGACATTTATCCTCATGGAAGCCTCACACTTACTGCCCTGCAGGTATGAATACCAGCAGAGTACCAGGATAAGGTCCTGCTGGTTGCCTGGGCTTCTCTGACAACTTTCATTTTCTAAAAAAATGAGGAACAAATCTCAGACTTTCTGATGTCCTTATATTCTATACCATGATAAGACAGATGTAAGACATATCCCAAATATTCCCCTGTAAAAAGATGCCTGTCAACAGATGTTTACATACTTTCTTCACACTTTAAGAACACTGCATGTTGTAGCAGACAGAAACGGCACATAACCATGTAATCAGTTTGACCTCAAACTGGCATGTTTGTAACACCGTGGAGCACATTACGCGAATGTCAAGTATAAAGTCCTAAGAAAGAAGGATCCATTCTGTATAGCATATGAGGAGATTTCATCACATAAGTCTATCTATAAATACACTTCACAATGGATGACTTTATAATAAAGGTGAATACTGAATGAGCCCTGAGTGAAGACTATACAAATATGCACAGAGGAATGCAGATTCAGTACAGTTCAAGAAAGAAATATTAGTGGCATTATAATGTAATAGAAGGTACTTGGGCTCTGGAGTAGCAAAAAATAAACAAGGCATCTAAAATAACATGTGACTCAGCAAATTATTAACATATAAGATCCCTTTATAAGATAAAAGAAAAAAAGACAGAATATTACTAGAAATTTAAAATTCAAAAGCAATTAATATGTTTTCACAACTCACTTAATGAAATAATTGTATTGCACAGTGGTGTTTTTAAAAAAATTGATATTATGGTAGCCATTGTTTTTCTTCCTCCCATTTTTTATTGTAACATACTATATGTCTCCTTTCTTTCTTTCTTTCTTTTTTTTTTTTTTGCGGTATCGGGGATTGAACGCAGGGGCGTTCTACCTCTGCGCTACGCCCCCGGCCCTATTTTTTATACTTTATTTTGAAACCGGGTCTCACGAAGTTGCAGAAGGCCTCGCTAAG